>QRFJ01004632.1:69446-109363 GCA_006176705.1 Cocos nucifera
TCGATGGATCAGAACTCTTCTGATTCGAACAGCTAGAATGATCGATCATCTAAATCATTCTAATTGCTCCCAAAATCCACCAGTGACACCTAGCAGTATATGGTGGCAACCCATCAGAGCTGAATGCGAACCTCTTGGTGCAGCTACCTGTGTGATTAAGTTCTTCTATCTTGAGCCCCGATCAGATTAGGGTTAAGGTGAACTCGTCAAACCCTAGTCTCTGTCATATGATGTAATCATTCGATTCGAGTCCAATGTGAAAATCTAAATAGAAACTCTTTCTATTATTTCACTCTACCATGGCCATGGGCTTCTGGACTTGATTCTCATGATCATCATAGGGCTGCTCCTCTACCACCGAGGTAGATAGATTCCATCTTGATGCAATCCAGTTCCTACAATGAACATGCTATAGCCAACATACACCTCAGGGTTCCATATGGCTAGGAGACCGAGTAATGGTGTAGTCAAACTATAACACCCTCAAGGTGAACTGCCGATGCATCTCAGGTCAAAGAACCAGACACACTACTGCAGCATCGAGTCAGTCATTGACGAGAAGGTAGACTTCCTAATGACTACTCGAGGTGGTCACGCTCAGTGCCCTCGTTCTCTAACGAGTACCTGTACTCTCGCTCCGGTGTCTCCACACCGTAGACTCAAGACTCATCTACTAAAGAGAAGCGATTGTACACCAACCTTCCGGATCAATCACCATCCTCGTGATGATCCTATGGTCGGGAGCATTTTATGAGTTAATAATGATTATTCATGTCTTAAATTTTCAACTCTTGAAAATATGAATTATCATTACCATTAACTCAAAGGATGTATCACAGACACTAAATACACATATGTGATAGAAAATAACCCATTTTATTGATTATAGTCAAAATTATAATTTTGCCCCTAGAAGTGTATTACAAGTGTCAGCCAATTCTGGCTTCTAGGGCACATATATCTAACAATCTCCCACTTGTCCTAAAGCCAATTGGCTACAAGTCTAAGTCCCATCTTCTCAAGGTGGGCTTCGATCTTCTGCTGGCCCAACGGCTTTGTAAGTGGGTCTGCCACATTATCTGTGGAGTTGACTCTCTTGACCTCGACGTAAACCTTCTCGAGGTAATCGCGGATGAGGTGGTATCGCCGCTCAATGTGCTTGGATTTCTGGTGAGACCTCGGCTCCTTAGCAAGGGCTATGGCGCCATTGTTGTCGCAGTATAGAGGAATGGCATCTGATGGCATTACTCCAATTTCTGCAGCAAACTTCTTGTACCAGAATGCTTCCTTTCGCAGCCTCTGATGCAGCGATATATTCTGCTTCCATGGTGGAATCTGCTATCATGGTTTGCTTGGAACTCTTCCAGCTGACAGCACCACCATTGCACACAAACAGACTCCCAGATGTCGACTTTCGATCATCTATATCGGACATGAAATCCGAGTCTGTGTATCCCTGGACTTGGAGTTCTCCATTACCAAAGACCAACATCATATCCTTAGTTCTTCTTAAGTACTTAAGGATACATTTCACAGAAGTCCAGTGTTCTTCACCTGGATTTGACTGATATCTGCTTGTGACACTCACAGCATGGGCTATATCAGGTCGTGTACATAGCATGGCATACATGAGGCTCCCTATTGCAGAAGCATAAGGGATCTTGCTCATGCGTTCTATTTCCTCAGGTGTGCTAGGGCACATCTTCTTGGAAAGATGAATACCATGTCTGAAGGGTATTAATCCCCTCTTAGAGTTTTCCATACTAAACCTCTTTAGTACTTCCTCTATGTACATCTTCTGTGAAAGTCCTAGCATCCTATTCGGTCTATCCCTATAGACCTTAATTCCTAGAATAAAGGATGCTTCACCTAGGTCTTTCATGGAGAATTCCTTGGACAACCACATTTTGACTGATGTCAACATGGGAATATCATTCCCAATAAGGAGGATGTCATCCACGTACAATACGAGGAAGACAACAGCGCTCCCACTGACCCTTTTTGAAAAACACATGGTTCCTCTTCATTTTTGATGAAACCAAACTTTTTGATCACATCATTGAAACGAGTGTTCCAGCTCCGAGATGCTTGCTTAAGTCCATATATGGACCTTTGCAGCTTGCAAACCTTGTGATCAGTATCACTGGATGTGAAACCTAGCGGCTGTTCCATATAGATATCTTCCTCAAGATATCCATTTAAGGAATGCCGTTTTCACGTCCATTTGCCATATTTCATAATCGAAATAGGCTGCAACGGCAAGCAATGTGCGGATGGATTTTAGCATAGCCACTGGGGAAAAGGTATCCTGATAGTCAATGCCTTCGCGTTGACTATAACCTTTTGCCACTAGTCTAGCCTTGAATGTCTCCACATTCCCATCTGCACCAATCTTTCTCTTGAAGATCCATTTACACCCAATAGGTACTATACCTTCTGGTGGATCTACCAAGGTCCAGACTTGGTTTGAGTGCATCGAGTCAATTTCTGACTGCATTGCCTCTAGCCATTTCTCGGAGTCGATATCTGATATCGCCTCGTTGTAGGTTTTGGGATCATCACCATGAGCACCATTACCTACGAGGAACATTTTCCTCTACTTCCTCTGAAATAATACCTAAGTATCTTTCAGGGGGACGGGAAAACTCTTTCCGATCTACGAGGTGGAGGAGGTAGTGTTCTTATTGGCTCAACCTGATTTGGTTCCAATTGGTCCTTAGCTCGTTTGTACTTGTGAGACTTTCTCATCAAGCTTAATCTGCTTTCCAATGCCGCTATCTTGAATAAACTATTTTTCAAGAAAGATGGCATGTCGACTCACAATCACATTGTGGTCTTCTGGAATGTAGAAATAGTATCCTAATGACTCTTTAGGATATCCTATGAATCGAGCTCTAAAGGACCTAAACTCTAACTTGTCCGCTTGTTGTCTTTTGACATGAGCCGGACAACCCCAAATTCTGAGATGACTCAGACTTGGTTTCTTACCGTGCCATATCTCATACGGTGTGGTAGGAACGGTTTTAGAGGGAACCCTATTCAGTAGATAAGATTGAAGTTAACAATGAAGTGTCCCCAAAGAAAATCAGGGAGGTCTGTGAAGCTCATCATGGATCGAACCATATCCAATAGAGTCCGATTTCTCCATTCTGAAACCCCGTTGAGTTGAGGTGTTCCTGGTGGAGTCCATTGAGAGACTATGCCATTTTCCTTAAGATAGTCTAGGAATTTCCGGCTAAGGTATTCACCTCCTCGATCTGATCGAAGAACCTTAATGGGTTTTTCCAGTTTGTTTTTCTACTTCATGTCTGAATTCTTTGAACTTTTCAAAAGCTTCAGACTTGTGTCTCATAAGATACACATACCCATACCTAGACAGATCATCGGTAAAGGTAATGAAGTAGACAAAATTGCCTCTAGCCGGCACATCAAATGGGCCGCACACATCAGTATGTACTAGGGCAAGGAGATCTGTGGCCCTCTCCCCATGTCCAACAAAAGGGAGTTTAGTCATTTTGCCTTGAAGACAAGATTCACAAGTTGGATATGACTCGAAAGTCAATGGACTCAATAGCCCATTTTTCTCCAATTTGTTGATCCTATCTTCTGCTATATGACCTAATCTCAGGTGCCATAGATATCTGTCGTTTGGACTATCCCTAGGTCGTTTGGCATTCACGTTTTGCTCGATAGTTAGAACAGGTACATCAATATGTAGCTGATAAAGACCATTAATAAGGAAACCATTTGCAATTTTATTTCTTTCATAAAGAATGTTACAATGGTCCTTAAAGAAGGTAATCACATAAGCCTTCTTGTGCTAAGCATGAAACAGAAATCAAATTCCTGCTAGCTGCAGGCACATAATAACAGTCTTTCAAAACTAAGTCTAAACCAGATGGTAATCGAAGAGGGTATGTTCCCACGGCTACTGCAGCAACTCTTGCTCCATTACCGATGCGTAGGATCATGTCTCCATCCCTCAGCCTCCTGCTATCCTCAAGACCCTGCATGGAAGTGCACAGATGAGCACTAGAACCAGAGTCAAGCACCCAACTGGATGCAGAAGAAACCGTAAGGTTAGACTCAATAACGAGCATACCTCCAGAAGGACCTTCCTTCTTGTTCTTCAGGGTGGCCAGGTAAGTAGGGCAGTTCCGCTTCCAATGGCCGTCGCTGTTGCAATGGAAACACTTTCCTTTGCCATCGGCCTTTCTTCTTCGGCTCTGCCTTCTTCTTCTTTGATCCTTCCACCTTTTGCTTTTTCACAGACTTCTTTTTCTTTCCATAAGACTTTCTTTTGGAAGAAGTCCGTTCCATAGCAAGAACTGAGCCTTTAGAACCTTTCATAGAAAGCTCAGCGGTAACCAGCATATTCATTAATTCGGCCAAGGAATTTTGAAGTTTATGCATGTGGTAATTCATGATGAATTGCCCATATGCATCAGTCAAGGATTGCAGAATAATATCGTTCTGCAGATCCAAGTCCTAACTTCACACCGAGCTTCTCAAGCTCTTCCATGTCCTTGATCATTGTCAGACAGTGATCTTGGACTGACTGCCCATCACGCATCTTAGCCTTAAAAAGTCATTTCGTGACTTGATATTTGGCTGCGCGACTCTGTTCACCAAACATCTCCTGCAGGTGAGCCAACATTTGGCGAGCAGTCCCGATATCTTCATGTTGGCGCTGGAGCTCATCAGACATCGAGCCCAACATGTAATATCTGGCCTTATTATCTTCGTCTATCCATTTTTCCAGAGACGCTCTCTGTTCAGTGGATGGACGGGCTGGTAAGGTGGGAGGGTCCTGGTCCAAAACATGGGTTAACTTCTCTGAACCCAAAATAATTTTGTAGTTCCTGAGCCAATCTTTATAATTGGGTCCAGTCAGTCTATGTGTGTCCAGGATACGTGCCAATGGGTTGGACGCAGACATTTTCCTGTAGAGAGTCAAAGATTCTAGTTAGATACTGTAATTTATGACTTGACCAATTTATTTAGGAAATTTTATTTTTAAACAAATTAGCTCCCACTATTTTCTCGGATCCCTACACTCCCTCTGTAGAGATGCAAAAATCTCCACGATTAATGATTTCTAGTGGGTGGTGCGGTCTCACCAACTGACTCATCACCTCACCTAACAGTTATTGGTGATGGGTTAGCCAATGAGTGAACAACTCTTGTTCAATGATTCTCTAATCATGGTGCA
The DNA here is from genome assembly GCA_006176705.1 of Cocos nucifera. Lineage (NCBI taxonomy): Eukaryota > Viridiplantae > Streptophyta > Magnoliopsida > Arecales > Arecaceae > Cocos > Cocos nucifera. Next base: position 74,659 of record QRFJ01004632.1, read on the forward strand.
CCCAAACTTGGTCTCTAATTCATGAATCTCACCGTATCCGGAATATTGATCCACTCCTTAGTTAAGTCAGACCCACCATTTGCATAGACTGGGTTCCTAATTGAGTCTCTCACCGTATCCAAAATATTGAGCCCAACTCATCCTCCAGCCCATAGCATCCAATGCCTAATAGACATGGTTGCATCTTCCCGGTGCAACTGAGCCACTGTATCCAGCCGAGAACAATCAACCCCGGGAAGGGCCCGCACATCTACAATGGTGGAAGACCTCAGACTTAATCTTTTCTTAGGGAGAATTGATTCAGGTCTCATTAAACTAGACTTGGTCATAGTCATAACAATTATGACTAACCTAGTGGCATGGGTTAGCTCGGATTATTGACCACCTCAGATCAGAACTGTGTCAACAGATATGGCCAGGTAAGTGAGACCGGTGGAAGGAATATGCCATTAACTCGTACAAGAACGCATTCAGGTCGAGTAGCTTCCAATTAAAAACCAGTCGGTCGTATGTGCCAAACTTACCTTAGACACCAAATTGTTGAGTCAGAACCAATTGGGTTAGCCTACAATCCAGACTCTAACCTCTGAGCCTAATTAGGTCTTGCTTGATCGTGACTCGATCTTGACCCAGACTTAATCCTATTAGGCTGGTCAATTTAAGCATTGTTGATCCCATCTAACCAACTCTTGATTCGGTTTGATCAACCGCTTAGACCTAATTGAGCTACCCAAGCCCGAACCCAGTATTATGAATATGTCTTAGATCTGAAATTCTCAATTTTAGACCTAATTAATATTCCATAAATCTTAATTCTTAATTAAGTAGGGTTCATAAACAAAATATGCACAATAAATCCTAGGGTTTCAGGATCTAGGGTTTTGCAGAAAGTAAGTTTTGGGTTTCTGATTAAGGACGAACACGCAGCACCCCTACACATCATAAGAACACCCCATCGAATGGGAAGAGAGGGCCTTTAAACCCTTCTTCGTTCTTATGACCGGACGGCCAAGAGGAACGCCTTAATCAGGAACATGTCAATACTACAAAACAGTTTTAGATCTATATCATATATCTCATATACAAATTAGATCTAATCATGGCATATTTTGCATACATCTCATGTATCAAATCATGCATATTTTTCAGATCTAAATTATCTCATAATAATCTAAAAAATTAGATTTAAATTGATCTAATCAAAATAAATTCTAATCTAGACAATTATGTAGAACTATTCTACAACTAGTCTAGACATGCATCAATCATATCTCATATGATATTTAAAATTAAATAATTTTTATTTGCTATTTTTTAGATGTTATTATAACACTTATAATATCAAAAAATAGTAAATAAATAGATCTAAAATATGATTTAATCAGATTAAATTCAAAGACATGCAAGACTATTCTATAGAACTATTCTATTTTAGAACTAGTCATGCATATTTTCTAATCTTAGATCCAAATCATTTAATTTTAATTTTTTCTGATTTCAGATCTGATCACATCTCATGTGACATCTAAAATCACTTTATTTTCTAATTAAAATAAATTTAAAATTAGATCTAAATAACTTTTAGAACCATGGCTCTGATACCAGTTGAAGGGAAAATCCTGATTTTCCGGTCCAGGTTCGTTCAGATCTGATCAGATCAAGAGATATATTTCAAAAATTTTTTTCTTTGATCTAATCAGATCTAAGATATTTTAGATCTGATTCTTATTATTTTAATAAATAAAATAAAATAAGATAAATTAAATCAAATTTAATTTACCTTGATTTGGGTAATCCTATTACCCTGTTGATGATCCTGTTGCAGCGGAAGGTTCTGGATCTAGCCACGCAAGCGCCTGGCCTCTACCGGTATCCACTCAGGTTGGATCTGGAGATCCTCTTCTTCTCTATCACATCTCCAAAAATTAGATCTGGATCTGATCTGGAGGATCTTCAAAACTCTTTTGAAGATCAGCAGTCGTCCTTTGCAGCAGCGCAGCCTTCTTAGCTTTTGATCGCCTTTCTTGATCTGAATCGCACCAACCAAGTCCAAAACTCCTTTTGGACGTGGAGAGGAGAGGGAGAAGATGGACTTGGCATGGAGGAAGGAGGGGAGAGGCAGCCTTGGGGCATGGGATTTAATTAAATTTTGATTTCAGAATTGAGTTGGGCGCAGGGTCTTATTTATAGACTAGCTGTGATCCAACTCCTCTTCTTCCCAACCAATCACAACCCTTTGTGAAATCAGATCTAAATCTGATTGGTGGGAATAGAGTCCCCTGGATTCCTCCTTAGAGGGTGCCTAAGACCAGTCAAAGTTGGTTCTTAGGAGAACTCTAATTGGAATCCAAAAAGGAGATGGAGTCCTTGTCCAACAAGGACTCCTAGGCGCCTCCAACTTGGGCACACGCCAAGGGTGGCGTGCGCCCTTCCTCCTTGCCAGGTTCTGGCAGGGGGACAGGCCCCCACCAGCTCTCCAATAGGTGCATGACATGTGGTCAAAAGTCAAAGTGTCAATGGTCAACATTTGACCAGTCAAAGGTAGACTTTTGACCAAAGTCAAAGAACAAGAAATGGCAGGTGACCAAAAATGGCAGGTAATGTCTTACAAAATAAGACAACCTTTTCTGACTTGGACAACCTCCAGTCAGACCATATGAAGGCCTCTGATTGAGCACAAACTCCTTTGGCTCAGTCAGGACAACTTATTTATGATAGTAAAAGAAGAACGTTAGGTTCAATCGAGTGCTAGCACGATTTCCTTGAACCTAATTGAATCTCATTCAGATCAATTGAACTAGATCAGTTCAATTGATGATCACCAGATTCAAACCCTTGTTTGTGTGACCCAGTTAGGTTCAGTTCTGTATGGTAATGGGATATGTCATGATCTCTATCATCGACATCATCGAAACTCCTTTCGATGGATCAGAACTCTTCTGATTCGAACAGCTAGAATGATCGATCATCTAAATCATTCTAATTGCTCCCAAAATCCACCAGTGACACCTAGCAGTATATGGTGGCAACCCATCAGAGCTGAATGCGAACCTCTTGGTGCAGCTACCTGTGTGATTAAGTTCTTCTATCTTGAGCCCCGATCAGATTAGGGTTAAGGTGAACTCGTCAAACCCTAGTCTCTGTCATATGATGTAATCATTCGATTCGAGTCCAATGTGAAAATCTAAATAGAAACTCTTTCTATTATTTCACTCTGCCATGGCCATGGGCTTCTGGACTTGATTCTCATGATCATCATAGGGCTGCTCCTCTACCACCGAGGTAGATAGATTCCATCTTGATGCAATCCAGTTCCTACAATGAACATGCTATAGCCAACATACACCTCAGGGTTCCATATGGCTAGGAGACCGAGTAATGGTGTAGTCAAACTATAACACCCTCAAGGTGAACTGCCGATGCATCTCAGGTCAAAGAACCAGACACACTACTGCAGCATCGAGTCAGTCATTGACGAGAAGGTAGACTTCCTAATGACTACTCGAGGTGGTCACGCTCAGTGCCCTCGTTCTCTAACGAGTACCTGTACTCTCGCTCCGGTGTCTCCACACCGTAGACTCAAGACTCATCTACTAAAGAGAAGCGATTGTACACCAACCTTCCGGATCAATCACCATCCTCGTGATGATCCTATGGTCGGGAGCATTTTATGAGTTAATAATGATTATTCATGTCTTAAATTTTCAACTCTTGAAAATATGAATTATCATTACCATTAACTCAAAGGATGTATCACAGACACTAAATACACATATGTGATAGAAAATAACCCATTTTATTGATAATAGTCAAAATTACAATTTTGCCCCTAGAAGTGTATTACAAGTGTCAGCCAATTCTCACTTCTAGGGCACATATATCTAATATAAGTGAAAAAATTAGATATTTCAGTAACGTTTGAGCAGAAATTGAGTTTTTTAGAGACCAATCTCTTTTCACTTAATTTGTCCTCCTTAGGTACACGACCTATGCTCGATAGATGCTGTCGTCCTAATTAACAGCTTATCATTTGATCGTAAATAGATTTAAGAACTAATCGATAAATTCTCTCCTTATCGAAGCTAAATAGTCCCAAGGACTTCATCACAATAATGAAGTTTGTTAGAAGATGAATACTTTTATGATGAAAAATACCAAAAATATATTTTATTTATTAATGAGTCAACTATATATACAATATAGCTCAACCGTCAACAGGCTGATGATTAGCTTTGTGACATATTTCCCAACACTTCCTTCATCCCAAACCTTTCTAAGATCTTTCTAATGTAGCCTCCATGAGATAAATGTAGCATCCTCTTGGCTCAAACTCTGAAGATTTTCATGCCTAAGATCTTCCTTGCAGGCCCTAAATCCTTCATCTCAAACTCCCAAGATAAGGCTACCTTTAGTTCCTGCACAACCTTTCTACTCTTGCATGCTATAAGCATGTCATCCACATACAAAAGTAGAAATATCCTAGACTCATCCTCCAAATATTTAACGTGCACATAAGAGTCATACTCGCACCTAGAAAGTCCAATGCTCCTCACATATGAGTCAAATCGCTTGTACCATTGCCTTGATGATTGCTTCAACTCGTATAATATTTTCTGCAGCAAACAGACCTTTCCTTCTGCTCTTGGCTCTTGGAATCCTAGTGGCAGCTCCATATAAATGCTCTCATCCAAATGCCCATGAAGGAATGCCTTCTTGACATCCATCTACTCCAACTCCAAGTTCTGAGCTACCACAATGCTCAGCAACATTCTAATGAAAGTATACCAGATGATAAGAGAAAATACTTTACTAAAATTGATGTCTTTCTTCTAGGAGTATCCCTTGGCCACTAACCATGCCTTATACCTGACAGCTCCCTGCTCTGAAGGCCCCTCTTTTCGTTGGTAAACCTACTTGCAACCAATGGATTTTTTTTCTCATGGCAACTGCACCAAATGCCACGTCTCATTCTTATGAAGAGCCTGCATCTCCTCGAACATTGCCTGGATCCATCTCTTTCTATCTTGGCTATCCATAGCCTCGTCATAGGTGTATGGGTCTCTATTTGCTGTCATCAAGGCATATGATAGTGTATCTTCAAAGCCATATCATTACGATTGCCTATTGTTCCGTTTGGGCTTGTGCAGCGCAACCCTGATATCGATCCTAGGTTTAGCATGATCCTGCTAGGCCTCCTGGTTTTCATTCCATATCCGAGTTCTCTCCACCTATGGAGACACCTCCGGTGAGTGCTCTACCTAAATACCAAGTTCTCCTAATGTACCTACAAGTGGCAAAATAGAGTAAGATGTTAACTATCCAGTGTTGCCCCGCAGGACCTCCTGCTGCATCTACTGCTCCTTCATGCCATTTTGCCTTTAGAGAATTAAATTTTCATCAAAGGTGACATTCCTATTAATGACAACCTTCTTCTCCAAGGGATCCCATAGCTGGTATCCCTTAACTTCTTGTGGATATCCCAAGAATACCATCTTCCATGACCTAACATCCAACTTGCTTTGCTCACCAGCATCGATGTGCACAAAAGTCGTACACCCAAAAACCATAGATGGCTCAGTCCAATCTTCCTTCTAGACCATCTCTCCTCTGGAATACCACCATCTAACTTTGTATGAGGTGATCGATTCACCAGATAATAGGCTGCATCCACTGTATCAATCCAGAATGCCGATGGAAGCCCTACCTACAGCCTCATGCACCGTACCTTTACCAAAAGGGTTCTATTAATCCTTTTAACCACCCCATTTTATTAAGAAATTTCTTTTATCAAGAAGTGCCTTTTGATATCACACTCTTCACAAAAGCCTTGGAACTCTTTGCTAGTGTATTCTCCGCCATTGTCTGACCGTAGATACTTTAAGTTCTGACCTATCTCCTTCTCCACCTCAGCTTTCTACACCTTGAACCTGGTGAAGACTTCTGATTTCTTCTTCATGATGTAGACCCATACCTTTCTTGAGAAATCATCTATATGTTAGGATTTATGGTGCTCCCAAGCCTTGGGAGGCCACAGGTGGAGACTAGGATAGGAGTGGTCCTAGGGTGGAGGTGATTCATATCCCTCCATGGGCTCGAGGTCTAGATTGGTCGAAGGAAAGCTGAAGAAGCGACTATACGTCCTTCAATGTCAAGAAGGCAGAAAAGTAGTTGGAGGTACATTCAGTAGTTTAATCAGAGCATAAATTAGCGAAGCCTTGGAAGTGATGGAGATGGATGATCCATTGAGGTCTAGAAGGTTAGGATTGGATGGCTGTAGAGTAAAGCAGAGATAAGGCAAGGGAGTGCTGGAGTGCTACAGTAGCACTTTTCTAGAGGCACGGGCTAAGAGAGGCTCGATGGTGCAGCAGTCGAAAGAGGTATCTTAGCAGATGGTGTTAGAAACATCTTACGAAGATTGAATGCAGGTCTCAAGAAGAGCCAGGAGGTCTCATTGAGCATCAGGGGCATCAAGCAGCTAGAAGTATCATGGATCGGGTTTCTTCTATAGGGGCACCAGGAAGAATCATAGTTTAGGTGGAGGATGGTTCTTCAGGTGCAACTGAAGCGATGGCTGGTGTAGGGGCAAAATAGAAGGACTAGGATGGAATTTTCTAGGGTTCAACCATTGCATTCAGAAGAGTTGGATGAGCTCTTAGTTTTGGAGGTGCCCACGAATTACGGAGGTATCCAAGATGGCTTCAAAGGGGTCCACAGAGCACGAAGGTTTCGAAGAGGCAATGATAGTGTTTGAGGTATAGCTATAGTCTCAACAATGCAGCGTTGAATGATTGGCCATGAGTGACTCAGGCATAGAGTTGACTTCTACATCATCAGATGGACTTCAGATATAGGTAGAGCTCTAGAGAGGTGGCTTCATAATTGGAGAGAGATTTGACATGAGTTCAGAGCAAAGAGGTATGGAAGGATCGATATCCTAGCACTAGCACTGGGATGCATAGTTCTAGGTGGAGCGGCATGTGCAGGTGGATAGGCATAGTTCTGAGGAGACCATGTCTGGATTTGCAGTGAGTGCTGGTACAAAAACTTTGCGGGTTCTCCTAGAAAGTCCAATAAAGGTAATGTAGCTACTAGGTAGAAGGGATCCTATAATTCCAAGATGGTGCAAAGGAGCAAGCCAAGGTTTTCAGCAATGGAGGCGGTCAACCCAAAGGATCTCAAGGGTGCACAATAGCTAAAGAGAATTAGTGGAGACAATGATTGCACAAGGGGCTGTCAGGATGCATAGGGATAGTGGGATTGTGCAGGATGGCATCGCTAAGGGTTTGCCAAGGCTTGGGAGCACCAAGATGGAGATTGTGAGGATTTGTGGTGCTCCCAAGCCTTGGGATGCCATAGGTGGAGACTAGGACAGGAGTGATCCTAGGGTGGAGGCAGTGCATAGCCCTCCACAGGCTTGAGATCTAGGTGTTCGAAATCTTGAGGGGCTTGATTGGAGCTTCAAAATCTTGGGACATAAGATGGAGTGAGGAACTAAAGTTGGAAGATTGAAGACTATAGAAAAGAAGCTTTCTACAAGTTAGCCGGCTCAGTTTGAAACTAGGTCGGCTGTCTCAGAGCATAGGACAGACCGAAGGTCACATTTGGGACTATAGGCATGGGATAGAAACTAACCGGCTCAGTCTAAAACTGAGCCGACATAGTCTCAGGTTAGCCGGCCTAGTGCTGAGATTGAGCTAGCCTAGTGTGTGGGTAGAGTTACGCATGGATTCTATTTGGGCTAGGATAGGGACTTATCCTAGAGATCTTAAGGCCTGGTTTTAGAGATCTTAAGGGGGCTAACTCATGTATGGGTCAGGTCTAAATCCAGGGGATGAGACCATGGGAGACATGGGTGTACATGGGCTCGGTGAGTGCTTTTATGTATTCGGTTAGCTAGGGAGTTTTTTGGTCGGGCCTAATGGCTATGTATAAATACATAGGTTGCATTAGGGTTTCAAAAAAAAAAAGGTCTGAAATACAGATCTTTTCTCCCTTAACTCTCTCTTCTTCTCTTCTCTCTAGAGTTGCCGCCCTAGGGTTCTTGAAGAAGCCCTGGAGAGGGGGCGTCTCCCTCAAGCACAAGGAGGGAGGTGTCCCATCATAGATCTTAGTGGAGGATCGATGGTTTGTTGCCCATAGAGAACGTCACAGATTCCTTCAGGTCCATTCTAAAGATCAGGGGCTTCCACAACATTGTATTGAGGCTTGTGATGCTAAGGATGATTGGTGTTTGAGCGATATCATAGAACAACATTTGGTATCAGAGCGGGATGATTCCAGTTGGTGGGTCTACACTATGAAGATCAAGAAGTATCTTGCTCTATTTCTGATCGAAAATGATGTCAGCCCCCACACATTAATGTGAACTAGTTTCAGTGGGGCTGCACTATGGGCTGAACTAACGGCAAACTATACTCTCCTCTATTTATCCATCAGGCATAGCTCACATAGCTCTGTAACACCTCCATCTAGATCTGAAATCAGACCATATTTGCTCAACTTCTTCATCCCATGGTTACCCATGTGGCCTAGGTGGTAGTGCCATAATCGATAAGCTCCCTGCTCATCCTATGCTGCTGACACTGCATCAGATTCCCCAGTTAGCACAGATCCAACCAATTTGTAGAGGTTGTTCTCCATCTTCCTGCCCCTCATCAACACCATAGCACCTTTGGAGATATTGAGAACTCCACTCTTGGTATGACTACTATAGCTACAGCTGCTCCGCTCTAGATAGCCCAGTAATACGAGATTTTTCTTTAAATCTGGGACGTGCTTTACATTTGTGAGAGTCCACACCATCCCATCAAATATCCTCATCTGGATGCTTCTAATACCAGCAACTCTACATGGGTGATCATCTCCAAGTGTCACACTCCCCTCATCAATCTTGGTGTATGAGACAAACCAAGACCGATTTGGAGTGTAGTGATGTGAACAGGCTGAATCCAGGGTCCATACATCTGTGTATCTTTTATGACCATCTGATACAACCAAGAGGTCATCCTCCACCTCACTATTATCCACTATACTCAGTGCATCAGGTCCACTCTTTTCTTACTTCTTATTCTTCCATTGTGGACAATTACACCTAAAGTGTCCGATCTCGTTGCACTTGTAGCATCTAGCTTCCTTCCTGTTCTTGCTCTTTCAGGACTTTGATCATCCCCTTGACTTGCCTTTCTCCTTTGATCTTCTAGATCTCTCCCCCACGATCAAGCCCTCCTAGGGAACACCTTTCTTGGTCAACTTCTCCTACTATTTTTGCAATATCGAGACCATGTCTTTATACTCCAGGGTCTCCTTACCATAGAGCAGCGTCGTCACCAATGGATCATAGGACGAGGTCAATGAGCATAACAGAAGCAACGATTTATCTTCTTCTTCCATCTTCACTCCAATATTCAGCAACTCATTACACATCTGATCGAATTTTTGGATGTGTCCCAAGATATCTCCGCCTTCCTGCATCCAAAGGCTATATAGTCTCTTCATCAACATCAACTTGTTGCACATATTCTTACCCATATACATGGTTTGCAACTTTGACCACAAGATTCTTGGGGTCCTCTCCTCTAAAATTGAATAGAATGCCACATTCGATAATCATCCTCTGATCACAGAGTAGGGTTTCTTTTACAGATATATCCACTAGCGATCTGACATTCCTTTAGGCTTCTCTTCCAATGCCTGATCCAATTCAGGTTGAGCCAGAAGATCTTCTACATAAACATTCCACATGAAAAAGTTCACTTTCCCATCAAAATTCTTGAAATCAACCTTCATGTTGCTTCCCATGGCTAGATCCAACCCAAAATAATATGACACAGATCCAAGAAATTTGAGAAATACCTTGGCAGGACCTTGTTGAATTCACAGCACCTAAAGATCTTCAACTTTCAGGCATCTTCTCCTCCTTGCACATAACCTGGCTCTGCTACCACTTGTTATGAATTATTTTTGGATTTATGGAAACTCTTGTACCTTCAACCAACTCTGAGAAAGCAAGTTGGAGATGATAGCAAGAAAGATAAAGATCAGATGATAAGAAGATGAGATTGTGGCAGAGTGACAAAGAGAGAAAACTAGGATTTCAGAAAGAAAAAAAATTCAATTCATTCTCTTATCCATAATCTACATATACAAGTATATATATAGACACCTTGAGTCAACACGACTCAATCCTAAAAAACTTTTCTCGGCTAACCCATACATGAAACCACTCATCCAAGACCATGTAAACCCATGTCTTGCATGCTCTCATCTCCTGAACTAAAGACCTAGCTTAATACATGAATTAGCCATCTTAAGACCTCTTAGACCAGGCCATAAGACCCCTCGGATTAGACCTAATCTAAGACCAAATAGAAAATTCATCCAGATCTATTTGCCACCATCGAGCTAGCTCAGTCAGAAGCTGAGTTGGCTCAACTATGTCTTCCCGAACCATGTCTTTTGTCTACTTGAGATAGCCGGCTTGGATATCGACTGAGCTAGATACGGATTGAGTCGGCTTGATCTTAGATCAATCCGACTCGACTGCGTATCCGAGCCAACCCAACTATGTGTCAGTCTCTTTATCTTTGTTGATACATCTCCGACCAATCCTAGCCTTCAAGAGCCACCATCTTGACTCCTTCACGGTCTCCCAAGACTTGGGAGCACCATACTGAAGGAAAATCCTGATTTCCTGGTTCAGATTCGTTCAAATCTGATTGGATCGAGAGGCATATTTCAAAAATCACCTCTTAGATCCAAATCAGATCTGACACTTTTCAGATCTAATTTTATGATCTGATAAATAAAAAAATTAAATTAAATTAATTTTAAATTAATTTTACCTTGATTCTGGGTAATCAAATTACCAATTGATGATCCTGCCGAAAACCTGAGGTACTGGATCTAGCCACGCAAGCGCCTGGCCTCTACCAGTATCCACTCGGACTAGATTTGAAGATCTTCTCCTTCTATTTTTTTTATCAAAAATCAAATCTAGATCTAATTTGGAGATCTTCTCCTTCTATTTTTTTTATCAAAAATCAAATCTAGATCTAATTTGGAGAATCTTCAAAACTTCTACTGAAGATCATCCATCGCCTCTGCAGCAGTGCTACCTTCTTCCTTTTTCGTCATCCTTTTCTTGTCTGACTCGCACTAATCTGAAGGCCCAACTTTCTTGGGTGTGGAGAGGAGGGAGAGGGCCAGATGGTGGCATGGAGAAGGGAGAGGGGCAGCCTTAGGGCATGGCTTGGAAGAGGAGTTCTCAAAAGTGGGCACAAATAAGGTCATTTTATAGACTCTGCTGCACCATGCAGTGCTGCATCACCTCGGCCAATCACGTTGCTTCGTGCAATCAGATCTAAATCTGATTGGTGGGATGACATCACCTGATCCAATCAGATAAGAGACCTATAGGTTCATTCTAAGATGGCACCTAAGATTGATCAAAGTAGATACCCAAGGGCCACCTAACTAGAAACCAAGAAGCAACCTAGAGTTCCATCCGTATGGAACTCTAACATCCCTATCCATGGGCGCACGCCATCCTAGGTGTGTGTCTACTTCTTTCCAATTTTTAGAGAGGAGACAAGCCCTTATCTGCTCTCCAATAAGTGCATGACACATGGGCAGATGACCCAGAGTCAAAGGTCAATGTTTGACCAAGTCAAAGTACAAGAATTAGCAGGTGACAGAAAATGATAGGTATTGTCTCAAATTTATCTCATAAATTAAGACAACCTTTTTCTGACTTGGACAAGCTCCAGTCAGACTAGGTAGAGGTACCTGAGCAAGCACAAACTCATTTGGCTCAGTCGAGATAACTTTTAAGATAGAGAAAGGAGAACGTTAGGCTCAATCGTGTGCTAGCACGATTTTCTTGAACCTAATTGAATCTTATTCAAATCAATTGAACTGGGTTAGTCCAATTGATGATATCTAGATCCAAACCCTTATTTGTGTGACCCAGTTAGGTTCAGTTCTGTATGGTAATGAGATATGTCATGATCTCCATCATCGATATCATCAAAATTTCTTTCGATGGATCAGAACTCTTTTGATTCAGACAACTTAGAATGATCGATCATCTAAATCATTCTAATTGCTTCCAAAATCCACCAGTGACACCTAGCAGCATATGGTGGCAACCCATCAAAACTTAAAACGAACCTCTTGGTGTAGCTACTTGTGTGATTAAGTACTTCTATCTTGAGCTCCAATCAGATTAGGGTTAAGGTGAACTCATCAAACCCCGATTTCTATCATATGATTTAATCATTTGATTCAAGTCCGATGTGAAAATCTTAATAGAAACTCTTTCTATTATTTCACTCTCTACCATGGCCATGAGCTTATGGACTTGATTTTTGTTGGGGATAAATCCCGCTCCCACCGAAGTCTAGCTCGATGCTCAGCCTAATGCAACCAGTAGCAGTAGAAGAGCTTCAGTAGATGGGCTTCAGCCGAACCCCCAGCGGCCGAGCTCCTTCGAACCCATCCAGTTGGCCGAACTGCTTAGCGACCGAGCTCTTTGGACTCCAAGTGGCTGAGCTTTAACAAAATCCCCCAGCGTCCGAACTCCTCAACGATCATCCTTCAACCGAACCTCCAGCGGTTGAGCTCCTTCGAACCCATCCAGCCAGCCAAACTGCTTAGCGGCCGAGCCCTTTGGACTCCAAGCGATCGGGCTTTAATGAAATCCCCCAGCGTCCAAACTCCTCAGCGGTCGTCCCTTAGTCAAACTCCCCAAGCAGCCGTCCCTTCAGCCGACCGAGCTCCTCCGAACTTCTCTACAGCCAAACTCCTCCCGAGCCTTCCCTTCAGTCAAACTCTTCTACAAGTTCGAACTCCTCTGGACGAACTGTCGCCATCAGTCTGCAACAGACAACAAGATCGGACGATATGGCCGCCACTACTCTCTCCGTAACCAGCCCCATGCAGCCCATGACTTGCCAGTATGGCTGTCATCAACCGCCTGACGATGTCTTCCTCTCCGTACTGAACTCCATGCAGCCCCTGACTTGCCAGTATGGATGTCACCAATCGCCTGACGACACCTTCCTCTCCGTACCGAACTCCATGCAGCGGTATGGCCGTCACCATCAACTAAGCTCCACCTATAAAGGACATTCTAGATACGCTAATCTCAAATCTCTTGGATCTCTAAGCTCTCCCCTTCTCCTCCAAGCTCCAGAACTCATTCCGAGCACTCCATTCCTGTTGGCCAGAGCTGACTTGATCATCGGAGGGTCCTGCCGGAGCCACACCCCCCCACCAGCTCCGGATGGGACTTTATTTTGTAGGTCCCCGACGGCAACCTCATCGGCCTCCACTCCAGCAGACTTCGACGATGACTAGTTTCTACATCAATAGATTGGCGCTAGAGGAAGGGCCTGACGAAACCCCAAGGTTCCCTTATTCTTAAAGAAGTGCTCAATGATGATTTTTTCCTTCCCTCTCCGAAGATCTTCCTTTTTTCTCCCAGGGAGAAGATGCCTCCCAGGAGAGCTTCGACTCGACGCTCGACGACCTCCATGATCCGATCCCGTCCGAATCCATCTGTTCCCGCTCCAGCCTCGGTGACTCCGGCCCCGTCTATAGCTGTGGTGGATACGGAGCAGTTCGACCAGCTCGTCCAGTAGGTTCGTGGTCTCACAGAGGCGGTGCAGGCGGTGCAGGCGGTGCTATGCCAACAAGCTCCAGTGCCAGCCCAACCAGCACGGGAGACTCCAAAGCCATGTGATCCGATCTAAGAGCGACCAACTTGGGTAGCCCGACATCCGATCTCCAGATTGGAGAGGCAGAGGAGGAAGAGCCCTTGCTCGGATCATGGATCGGCCAAGGGTGAAGCCTCGCGCCCATCCCACTAGAAAGCCTTGGAGATCAAAGACCGTGAAGATCTCCTGGATCAAAGGCTCTTAAAAATGAGCCGATGAATTGAAGAACTTCGTCACACTCCCCCCTCATGTGGTAATGATGTTTGCACTTACCCCCTTTTTTCACAGAAAATCATGCAGGAATCGATTCCGCCGAACTTTAAGCTCCCACAGTTCAAGAGCTACGATGGAACCACCAACCCGATCAACCACTTGAAAGCCTTTCGGAGGATGATGCTGCTCCATGGCATGCCAGATGCTATATTGTGCCGGACTTTCCCCTCTACCCTTAAAGGAGCTGTCAGGAACTGGTACTCAGTGCTCAAGCCGAGTACCATCTTATCATTTGACTAGATGAGTCAATAGTTCATATCCTACTTTGTCAGTAGTAGGCGGCCGCGTCAAGGTTCAGGAGCAGCTCATCGCTTTCCTCAGAAGAAATGCGGACGTCTTTGCCTGGACCCTAGTGAATATGCCGAAGATTGACGCCGAGGTCATGGAACATCGACTGACCATCGATCCGAGGCACCGATCGATAAGAGAAAACATACGCCACCATGCCCCGGAGAGGTAGAAAGCGATCGCCGAAGAGGTAGACAAGCTCCTCAAAGACGGACTCATCCGGGAGGTTAACTATCCGACCTGGGTCTCGAACGTGGTTCTCGTCAAGAAAGCGAATAACAAGTGGAGGATGTGCGTCGACTTCAAGAAGCTGAACAAGGCCTGCCCGAAGGACAATTATCCCCTACCAAGGATCGACCAACTGGTGGACGCAACCTCGGACCATGAGCTCCTCACCTTCATGGATGCCTTTTCTGGTTACACCCAGATACGCATGGCGCCCAAGGATGAAGAGAAGACTGCTTTCATTACTGACTGAGGTCTTTATTGCTACAAGATCATGCCTTTTGGACTCAAGAATGCAGGGGTAACATACCAATATTTGGTTAATAAGATCTTCAAGGAGCAGATCGGCCGCAACATGGAGGTGTACATAGATGATATGCTCGTTAAAAGCCGATCTTCAACGGACCACCTCGCCAACCTTGAAGAGACCTTCGGTGCACTCAGGAGGCACAGGGTGAAGCTGAACCCGGCCAAGTGCGCCTTCGGCATGACCTCTAGAAAATTTCTGGGGTTCATGGTGTCGAGATGAGGAATCGAAGCAAACCCCTAAAAAATCTGAGCCATTCGAGAAATGATCGCTCTAAGGATGATCAAAGAGGTTCAGCACCTGATCGAGAAAGTGGCATCCCTAGGTCGCTTCGTGTCAAGGTCGGCCGAACGATGCATGCCCTTCTTCCACATTCTCAGGCGATCAAAGGACTTCTCCTGGATGGTGGAGTGCCAACGGACATTCGAAGAGCTCAAAAGCTATCTTGGCTTGCCCCCACTGCTGGCAAAGCCCAAACCCGGGGAAGAATTATTTCTGTACCTAGCTGTCTCCCCTATGGCCCTAGCGGCGGTACTGGTTAAGGAAGAGGTGAAGGCACAACGACCGATCTACTACATCAGTCGAGTCCTAAGGGATGCGGAGACCAGGTACTCTAGACTGGAAAAACTAACTTACTCTCTCCTAATTACCATCAGATGGCTCCAACCTTATTTTCAGGAGCACACCATAACGGTCCTCACGGACCAACCGATAAAAAAAGTCCTTCACCGGGCAAATGCTTCTGGAAGAATCACAAAATGGGCGATCAAACTCACAGAGTTTGACATCAACTACCAGCCCAGGCCGTCAATCAAGGCCCAGAAATTGGTGGATTTCGTGCTGGAATGCACCATTCCGGTCGAAGCTAAGCTTGGGCCGACTGAGATCGACACCAAAGTGGAACCAAGCCTAGACAAAGCCGAGCTACCGTGGTCGGACCTCCCCGAGGAAAGTGCCGACCTCTCCAAAGGCTCCTGGGCTCTGCACGTGGATGGTTCGTCCAACTCCGCTGGAGTTGGTGCGGGGCTGGTCCTGATCAGCCCCGAGGGAGTCATCGTCGAGTACGCACTATGCTTTGAGTTCCCGATGACCAATAATGGGGCCGAATATGAAGCGCTGATCATCGGATTAAAGATAGCAAGAGAACTAAAGGTAGATCGACTTCAAGTCTACAGTGATTCCCAGCTGGTGGTCGGCCAAGTCAGCGGCAGTTATGAGGCATGGGAGGAAAGCATGGTGAGATACCTTGGGAAGGTGAGGGATTTGACTCCGGCCTTCGACAGCTTTGGCATTCGACATATTTCGACGGCGAAAAATGCGAAAGCCAACCTTCTCTCTAAATTGGTCACTTCTGCCCCGGCCGAAATGCCCAGGGAAGTATTCTTGGAGACTCTAAAGTACCCAACCCCGAAGGAGCCTTGGGTCATCCTGCAGATGGAATTTGAGCCAAGCTGGATCGACCCACTGGTCGCCTACCTCAGGGAGGGGGTCCTTCCCCATGATTCGAAAGAAGCTCGGAAGCTCAGAAATTAGTCCTCCCGCTACGTCTTCTATGAAGGCAGGTTGTATAAGAGGTTGTACTCCCTCCCATTGCTAAGATGTCTCCGACCTTCGGAGGCTGTCCTCGTGCTATGGGATGTGCACGAAGGACTCTACGGAAGTCACATAGGAGCCAGATCCCTATCGAAAAAACTGCTCTGGCAGGGATACTACTGGCCGACCTTGTTTCACGATTTCATGGAATATGTAAAGAGTTGCAATCGCTGTCAGAAGAATGCCAGTGTACAGAGGTAGTCGGCATCTGAACTCACTCCGCTCAGCTCACCCTGGCCATTTGCACAGTGGAGGATGGATATACTCGGCCCCTTCTCAATGGCGTCAGGGCAGCGAAAGTTTTTCTTGGTCATGATCGACTACTTCACTAAGTGGGTCAAAGCCAAACCACTCACGAAGATTACCGAGGCTAAGGTACAGGACTTCGTCTGAAAGTCACTAGTCTGCCGGTTCGACCTGCCCCAAACCCTCATAACCAACAATGGGCGATAGTTCGCTGGGGCAAGGTTCGCCGAGTTCTACGTAGGACTAAATATTTTCCACCGCTTCACATCGACGGCTCATCCATAGGCCAACGAAAAAGCTAAGATAACCAACCAGATCCTACTGCAAGGAAGCAAAGCAAGGCTCGATAGGGCAAAAGGGATCTGGGTGGATGAACTCTACCATGTCCTCTGGGCATATCGAACTACTTAGAGGGTGCCGACTGGAGAAACACCCTTCGTCTTGGCCTTCGATATTGAGGCAGTTATCTCGGTCGAGCCCAAGCTCCCGTCTGCATGAGTCGCGGGCTTCAACGAGCAATGCAATCCCCAGGACCTCCGAGTCGACCTCGACCTGCTGGAAGAAAAAAGGAAGGAAGCTCGCATCCAGACCATGGCCTACAGATGGAAGGTGGCTCGGTATTACAACTCCAGAGTCAGAAATAAGATGTTTAGAGTAGGAGACTTAGTACTCCGGCGAGCCACTGTCTCTCAGCCTCAGAGTCAGGGAAAACTCGCCCCTAATTGGAAAGGCCTGTCTGAAGTGGTGGAGGTCATCCGGCCCAATGCTTATCGTCTGAAAGAGCTCGAAGGGATGACGCTTCCATAACCTTGAAACTTAGAGAATCTGAGGATGTATTACCAGTAATACCCCTTCAGTAAAGTTGCTTCATTTCCACATTATTATCCCCTGGTGCAGAAACTATGGTAACAGGGGATGAAGCAGTCAAATAGTTGCCGTATTGGGAACTGGAGGAGGACCTCATGCTAATGGGGGTAGGTCAAAAGCCTTAAAGCTCGACTGCAGGAGATAAGATCTCCCCCGAGGCAACCTCGACGGCAGAAGATAAGATCTCCTCCGAGGATAGCTCGACTGCAGGAGATAAGATCTCCCCCGAGTGCCCGGTTCGACCTCGACCGTAGGAGATAACATCTCCCCCGAGGCAACCTCAGCTATAGAAGATAAGATCTCCTCCGAGGAAAGCTCGAGGAGACCTCGACTATAGGAGATAAGATCTCCCCCGAGGCAACCTCGACTGCAGGAGATAAGATCTCCCCAAGGAAAGCTCAAGGCGATCTCGGCTGTACGAGATAAGATCTCCACCAAGGCACTCGACTGCAGGAATAAGATCTCCCCGAGAAAAGCTCAGCTGTAGGAGATAAGATCTCCCCGAGTGCCGATTCGATCTCGGCTGCAGGAGATAGAATCTCCCCCGAGGAAAGCTCGACTGCAGGAGATAAGATCTCCCCGAGTGCCCAATTCGACCTCGACCACAGGAGATAAGATCTCCCCGAGGCAACCTCGATTGCAGAAAATAAGATCTCCCCGAGGCAACCTCGGCTATAGTAGATTAAGATCTCCCACGAGGAAAGCTCGACTATAGGAGATAAGATCTCCCTCGAGTGCCGATTCAACCTCGACCGTAGGAGATATGATCTCCCCGAGGCAACCTCGACTGTAGGAGATAAGATCTCCCCCGAGGAAAGCTCAAGGCAACCTCAACTGTAGGATAAAGATCTCCCCTGAGGCAACCTCGGCTGTAGGAGATAGATCTCCCTCGAGGCGACCTCGGTTGCAGGAGATAAGATCTCCTCCGAGGAAAGCTCGATCGTAGGAGATAAGATCTCCCCTGAGCGCCGCTTTGACCTCGATTGCAGGAGATAAGATCTCCCCAAGGAAAGCTCGACCGTAGGAGATAAGATCTCCCCCGAGTGCCCACTTCAACCTCGATCGTAGGAGATAAGATCTCCCCCGAGGCAACCTCAACTAGAGATAAGATCTCTCTCGAGTGATCGAGTCAACCTCGGTTAGGAATAGGAGGAGAACATCATCCTAACGCGAGCAACAACCTCGGCTAGAGATAAGATCTCTCACGAGCAATCGAGACAACCTCGGCCAGAGATGAGATCAGAGACAACCCCGACAGCAGATCAGATCTCCCCCGAGCTTCGATCAAGACCAGCACGGAGCTCAGACGACTTCGACAGTCGCCTTTACTGCACTCCCTTCCTGCGATTTTCAAACTCGAGAGTGGGGGGGCTAGTGTTGGGGATAAATCCCGCTCCCACCGAAGTCTAGCTCAATGCTCATCCTAATGTAATGAGTAGCAACAGAAGAGCTTCAGCAGATGGGCTTCAGTCGAACCCCCAGCGGCTGAGCTCCTTCAAACCCATCCAATCGGCCGAACTGCTTAGCGGTCGAGCTCTTTGGACTCCAAGCGATCGGGCTTTAGCGGAATCCCCCAGTGCCCAAACTCCTCAGCGATCGTCCTTCAGCCGAACCCCCAATGGCCGAGCTCCTTCGAACTCGTCCAGCCAGCCGAACTGCTTAGCGACCGTGCTCTTTGGACTCCAAGTGATCAGGCTTTAATGGAATCCCCCAGTGCCCAAACTCCTCAGCGATCGTCCCTCAATCAAACTCCCCAAGCGGCCGTCCCTTCAGTCGGCCAAGCTCCTCCGAACTTCTCTACAGTCGAACTCCATCCGAGCCTTCCCTTCAGTCGGACTCTTCTACAAGTCCGAACTCCTTTGGATGAACTGTCGCCATCATTCTGCAATAGGCAATAAGATCGGACGATATGGCCGCCACTACTCTCTCCGTAACCAGCCCCATACGGCCCACAACTTGCTAGTATGGCTGTCACCAACCGCCTGACGATGCCTTCCTCCCTGTACCGAACTTCATGCAGCGGTATGACCATCACCATCAACTAAGCTCCACCTATAAAGGACCCTCCAGATACGCTAATCTCGAATCTCTCAGATCTCTAAGCTCTCCCCTTCTTCTCCAAGATCGAAACTCATTCTTAGCACTCCATTCCTATTGGCCAGAGCTGACTTGATCGTCGGAGGATCCTGTCGGAGCCACCCCCCCACCAGCTCCAGATGGGACTTTGTTTTGCAGGTCCCCGATGGCGACCTCATCGGCCTCCACTCTAGCGGACTCCGACGACGACCAATTTCTGCGTCAACAATTCTCATGATCATCACAGGGCTGCTCCTCATCCACTGAGGTAGATAGATTCCATCTTGGTGCAATTCAATTCCAACAATGAACATGCTATAGCCCATATACCTCAGGGTTCCGAATGGCTAGGAGATCGAGTCATGGTGTAGTCAAACTATAACATCCTCATGGTGAACTGTCGATGCACCTCAGGTCAAAGAACCAGACATACCACTGCAGCATCGAGTCAATCATCGACGAGAAGGTAGACTTCCTTATGACTACTCGAGGTGGTCACGCTTAGTGCCCTCATTCTCTAACGAGTACTTATACTCTCGCTTCGATGTCTCTACACCATAGACTTAAGACTCATCTACTACAAAGAAGCGATTGTACACTAACCTTCCGGATCAATCACCATCCTCATGATAATCCTACGGTCAGGAGCATTTTATGAGTTAATAAATGAAAATTCATGTCTTAAATTTTTAACTCTTAAAAATATGAATTATCATTACCATTAACTCAAGGGATGTATCATAAATACTAAATACACTTATGTGATAGAAAATAACCCATTTTATTATTTATAATCAAAATTATAATTTTACCTTTAGAAGTGTATTACAAGTATCAGCCAATTTTGGCTTCTAAAACACACATATCTAACAAACTCCCACTTGACCTAAAGCCAATTGACTATAAATCTAAGTCCCATCTTTTCAAGGTGGGCTTCGATCTTCTGCTGGTCCAATGGCTTTGTAAGTGGGTCTGCTGCATTGTTTGCAGAGTCGACTCTCTTAATCTCGACGTAACCCTTCTCAATGTAATCGTGGATGAGGTGGTATCGCCGCTCGATGTGCTTGGATTTTTGGTGAGACCTCAGCTCTTTAGCAAGGGCTATGGCGCCATTGTTGTCGTAGTACGGAGGAATGGCATCTGATGGGATCACTCTGATCTCCATGGCAAACTTCTTGTACCAGAATACCTCTTTCACAGCTTTTGATGCAGTGATATATTCTACTTCCATAGTGGAATCTGCTATCACTATCTGTTTGAAACTTTTCCAACTGATAGTTCTACCATTGCACATAAACTGACTCCCAGATGTCGACTTTCGATCATCTACATTGGACATAAAGTTCGAGTCTGTATACCCCTGGACTTGGAGTTATCCATTACCAAAGACCAACAACATATTCTTAGTTCTTCTCATGTACTTAAGGATACATTTCGTAGAAGTCTACCTCATCTCAAAAGTGCTTAACCATAGTCAAGATCTTCTTATGATAAGTGATAAAAATATACTAATAAAAGTATTAAATTATAAAATAAATTAATCTATTTTTTTAGAAATTGATACTTTTATTAATCTTATGTAGGAAAGAAGGCCACCAATGTGAAGATCTTATTTTTCTGATTCAGATGAAATAAATTTCAGGCAAAACGGACTTCAAACGAGCCCAAAATTGAATTTCAAAAAAAAAAAAAAAAAAAATTTGGTTCAAAATTCAAAAAATTGGCTCAGCAAATCCGACTCGACGCAGACCGACCCACCGATGCAATGCTGACGTCAGGATGACGTCAGCATTTTTTGCGGTGCACGGTGGACCATCTGAAGGGTAATTTGGGAATTTCACATGAAGAAGCGCGCTCTGATTGGCTGAAGAATGCGGCGGTCCATGCAACACCGGGCTCGCGCATGGTCCTATGGAGGGCAATTTGGGAATTTTGGTCTGATCCAACGGGCGCCTTTTCACTGAAACTTGATCGGACGGCCGAAAAGAAAGCGCTGATGGAATGGCATCCGCAGCTCCCGATCGAGATCCAACGGCTGAGATTCATCCCGACGTTAAACTAAAGATCAGAAGGCCTCTTTCTATGCGATCGGATGGCCCAGATTCAATCCAACGGTTGATCCAACGGCTGGCATGAAATCCGACTTGATCTGGGTTATTTTAAGGGGTTTTTAAGTGATTTTTGGACCGTTTGATCAACATCCAACGGATCAGAATTATCCAGATTCTTAATTTGAGTTGTTTTGGGAGTCTTAAACCTAATTTCTAAAGGAATTTGGGGAAGAATCAATTTTTTTTAGCCTATAAATACCTGCTGTTGCCGTAGAAAGAAGAGGGAAGTCAGGGAAGTCAAAGAAAAAGAGAAAAAGAGAAAAAGGAAGAGAGTTAGAGAAATAAAGAAAAACAAAAAGAAAAAGAGAGGAGAGAGGTAGAAAGAGAAGAGTGATTTGTGAGAGAAAAAAAAAAGATTTTTGATTTCTTTCGACAATCAAGACATCGATCAAGGAGCATCTTCTTCTTCACCAAGTTCTCCATGCCAAGAGCAACAGATAATCAATTTCAGCAATCAAACAGTCTAATTTCTCTATGCTTTTTATTTTATTTGCTATTTTTGAATTTGTTATCATGAACTAAATTTTCTTTTACTAAGGCTAAGGTGTAGCCACTCTTTTGATGCAATATTCAGTGTGATTTATTTTTAAATTTTATTCATGAGGAGTATATAAATCTGATCTTAATGCTTTTAGATTACTGGCCATCTTCTAATTGATCTGATGAACATAGATGTTACGGACCAAGTACATCTATGTTAATTGCTTCTTGATTATATACCTTGTATTATGAATCAAATTAGAATTCATATGCATGCAGGAAATTTTAGTGCGCTTTGGACGCAGCGTATTTTAATTAGAGGGTTTCACAAAACCTTAATGCATTAATATTTATTTAAATTACACCTGGACCAAAGGATAATTAATAAATATTAATAGTTTTGCTATGCCTGGACCAAAGGGTAGTGAATAAATTAGGAGACTCCACCGTCACATGAAATAAAATTAATCTAAAAATCTGAATATTGTATTGACTGAGTTGGTGAACCGATTGCCTTAGTAATCCATTGCTCTTGAGTTTAAAACCCTAATAATTTACACTCTCTCTATTTTCTTAAAAATTTTTAATTATTTTTTTATTTTTTCTTTAATTTCTTATTCTCATAAATCGATCTTCTAAATAAAGCATAGGAAAGAGCTTTTCAGTACTTATTTTCCAATCCTCTAGGGATGATACTCTACTCATTCACTTTATTACTTGATCGACTGGTGCACTTGCCATAGCTATAAATTAGCACGCATCAAGTTTTTGGCACCGTTGCCGGGGATTGTGTCTAAAATAATATTAAAATTTTGATCCTAGCTTTACTTTAGAAATTTATTTTTAATTTTTATTATTTAAAAAAAAAATTATTTAGTGCATGACACGTACTGGACATAGTAACTTACTACCTTTAGATCCAGAAATTGAAAGGACCATTAGAAGACTACAACAAGAGAGAAACATGGCAGCTGAAGATCCTAACGACATCAATCTAGGATTGGATATGGCGACTGAAGGACAGCATGAAGCTATTCGACCAGTACATCATCCATTAAATGATTACATCACACCATCTATAGCCGATGCAGCTTCGAGCATCAGGAGACCGCAAACAACTACGAGCAAACAACTTCGAAATAAAATCGACGATGATCCAGATGATTCAATCAACTGTCCAATTCAGTGGACACGTGCATGATGATCCGAATGCCCATATTTCTAATTTTCTTGAACTTTGTGATACTTTTAAAATTAATGGGGTGTCGGATGATGCTATTAGATTAAGGTTATTTCCTTTCTCTTTATGGGACAAAGCTAAGAGTTGGCTTCATTCTCTTCCTGCAGGTTCTATCACAACTTGGGATGTCCTAGCCCAAAAATTCTTAGCCAAGTACTTTCCACCTTCCAAGACTGCCAAGATGCGCAACGATATCACTTTCTTTATGCAGATGGACATGGAGACACTATATGAGGCTTGGGAGCATTTCAAGGAATTGCTGAGGAGATGTCCACATCATCAACTACCCGTATGGCTTCAGGTACAAACTTTCTATAATGGTTTATCTCCTACTAATCATTCTATGATTGATGCAGCAGCAGGAGGAACCATTAATCAAAAAATGGAGGAAGAAGCTTTCGATCTGATCGATGAGATGGCATCAAATAGCTATCAATGGCAGACAGAACGTATGATGCCAAAAAGACTAGCAGCTGTGCAGGGAGTAGATTGCGTGCCAACCTTACTAGCTGAAATTGCAGCCCTTAGAGCCGAAGTCAACAACTTAAAGGGAACAGCTATGCATGTTCAGAGCATTACTTGTGACCTGTGTGGAGGAGGACACGATACGAGCAATTGCCAGACAGGTAATCCTTTTGCTAAAACAACTGATACAGCTAATTATATTGGTAATTTTTTCAGGCCGCAACAAAACAATCCCTACTCCAACACATACAATCAAGGGTGGAGGCAGCACCCAAATTTCTCATGGAGCAATCAAAATGCAGCACAACAGCCACCCCCGGGATTCCAAGTACCTGAAAAGAAGTCCAACATGGAAGAGCTGATGGTCAAATTTATGCAAAACCAAGAAGCAACTATAAAAAATTTGGAAGCCAAACTTAGGCAGGACCAAACAGCAGCAATTCGAAACTTGGAGATGCAAATAGGTCAAATGGCTAAGATAATCTCCGAGAGACCTCAAGGATCCTTGCCCAGCAAATACGGAGACCAAATCCAAGGGAGCAAGTCAATGCTATCACCCTAAGAAGTGGTACAAAGCTGGAGGAGCCACATCAGAAGAAAGAGACTGAAGAGCCAACTACAAATAAGGAACCATCAACTAAAATTCGTCAGTCACCAAAACAACCAGCAGATGGATGGTCTCCAGGTATACGGTTTGCTGATCCAAATGTGAAGCCCTACGTGCCGCCACTACCATTCCCAGAGAGACAAATACAGCATCCAGATAAGGAATTTTCTAACTTTTTCAAAATTTTAAAGAATTTACATATTAATATTCCTTTTGTAGATGCTATTACTCAAATGCCCAGGTATGCCAAGTTTCTCAAAGAAATCCTTAACAAATAAGAAAAAGCTGAAGGAGCATGAGAGAATAAATTTGAATGAAGAATGCTCAGCAATACTTCAAAATAAATTACCACAGAAGTTAAAAGATCCAGGGAGTTTTACTATCCCCTGCATTATTGGTGATTGTAGTTTTGATAAAGTTTTATGTGATTTAGGAGCAAGCATTAATCTCATGCCTTTTTCTATTTTCAGGAAGCTGGGTCTAGGAGAACCAAAGCCTACCACTATTACTCTTCAATTAGCCGACAGATCCATTCAAATATCCAAGAGGTATAGTGGAGGATGTCTTGGTAAAGGTAAACAAGTTTATTTTTCCTGTTGATTTTATTGTTCTTGATATGGAAAGAAGATTATGATGTACCCCTTATTTTAGGGAGACCCTTTTTAGCTACTGGAGGAGCTTTAATAGATGTTCAACAAGAAAAATTAATTCTTAGAGTCCAAGATGAACAAGTTACTTTTAATGTTTTTAAAGCTATTAAACATTCCAATGATAATCAAACTTGTTTTCGTATAGATGATATTGACAATTTAGTGCATGAGTATTTTTTAGAAAATAGGTTTGAAGGACCCTATTGAAGCTTGCATTGTCCAATCACAAGAGGGTTCAGCTGAAGATGAAAGGCAAACAGAATGCATAAAATTGCTAAGGGCCAGACCATATATTCCACGCACATACAGACCACGATTTGAAGAATTAGAAAGATCATCCACTCCTTTTCCAAAGACATCAATTGAAGAGCCACCTACTCTTGAACTTAAACCTCTCCCTTCTCATTTAAAATATGTTTTCTTGGAAGGTTCATCACACTTACCTGTTATTATTTCTTCTTCCTTGATAGATTTAATGGAAGAAAAATTATTAAGAGTACTAAAGAAACACAAAAAGGCATTTGGATGGACAATAGCAGACATCAAAGGAATTAGTCCCTCAATTTGTATGCACAAAATTCTCATGGAGGACAACTATGAGCCTACGGTCCAACCCCAAAGAAGACTCAACCCCAAGATGCAAGAAGTGGTCAAAAAGGAGGTAATCAAGCTACTGGATGCAGGTATTATTTATCCTATCTCTGATAGTTCATGGGTGAGCCCTGTTCAAGTAGTTCCTAAGAAAGGTGGGATTACTGTAGTTCAAAATGATAATAATGAATTAATCCCCACTAGAACTGTTACTGGATGGAGAGTGTGCATGGATTATAGAAAATTAAATGATGCAACTAGAAAAGATCATTATCCTCTTCCATTCATTGATCAGATGTTAGAAAGATTAGCTGGATATGATTTTTACTGCTTTCTAGATGGATATTCTGGTTATAATCAAATTGCCATAGCACCTGAGGATCAAGAGAAAACTACTTTTACATGTCCTTATGGTACATTTGCTTTTAGAAGAATGCCGTTTGGTTTATGTAATGCACCAGCTACTTTTCAACGATGCATGATGGCTATTTTTTATGATATGATTGAAAATTATCTTGAAATATTTATGGATGATTTTTCTATCTTTGGATCCACATTTGATAAATGCTTGCATAACTTATCTCTTATTTTACAAAGATGTGAGGATACTAATCTTGTCTTAAATTGGGAAAAAGTGTCATCTGATGGTACAAGAAGGCATAGTGTTAGGCCACAAGATTTCATATAAAGGTATTGAGGTTGATAGAGCTAAGCTTGAGGTGATCGAAAAATTACCCATACCGACCTCAGTTAAGGCCATTAGGAGCTTTTTGGGGCATGCTGGATTTTACCGTCGATTTATAAAGGACTTCTCTCTAATTTCTAAACCTTTATCTAAATTATTATGCAAGGATGTCTCTTTTCATTTTTCTGATGAGTGTTTGCAGGCATTTAACACCCTCAAGGAGAAGCTGGTCACGGCACCTATTATGGTAGCACCAGATTGGTCCCTACCTTTTGAGTTGATGTGTGATGCTAGTGACACAGCCATAGGAGCAGTACTTGGTCAAAGAAAGGATAAGATTTTTCAAACAATATACTATGCTAGCCGCACTTTGACTGAAGCTCAACAAAAATATGCAACCACTGAAAAGGAGCTTCTGGCAGTAGTATTTGCATTAGACAAATTTCATTCTTATCTTATTTTATCTAAAGTTATTATATACACCGACCATGCAGCTCTAAAGTATCTCCTTACCAAGAAAGATGCAAAACCCAGATTGATCAGATGGATTCTTTTGCTACAAGAAGTATGATTTGGAGATCAAGGACAAGAAGGGCACAGAGAATTCAGTTGCTGACCACCTTTCCAGACTGGAAAACATCACAGAGAAGGAATTAGATATTTGCCCTATCAAGGAGGAATTTTCAGATGAACGCCTTCTATGCTATATCAGGTAGAACGTTTCCATGGTATGCTGATATTATTAACTACTTGGTTGGTAAGGTTTTTCCACTTGGTCTTTCTTTTCAACAAAAGAAGAGGTTCTTATCTATTGTTAAACATTATTTCTGGGATGAACCCTTTTTGTATAAGTGTTGTTCAGATCAGGTCATTAGAAGATGCATTCCAGAGGAAGAAATGGAGAAAATTCTGCATCATTGTCATGATCGAGAGGCAGGAGGACATTTCGGCCCAACTAGAACAGCATATAAGGTTCTTCAATCAGGTTTTTATTGGCCCTCTCTATTTAAAGATGCTCATACTTATGTCTCTTCATGTGACCGCTGTCAAAGAACTGGAAATCTCTCTAGAAGACATGAAATGCCTTTAAACAATATTCTTGTGTGTGAAATTTTTGATGTTTGGGGTATTGATTTTATGGGACCTTTTCCTAGTTCTTTTTCAAATCAATATATACTTGTGGCTGTAGATTATGTTTCAAAATGGGTAGAAGCAGCACCCTTTCCAACTAATGATGCAAAGGTAGTTGTCAAATTTTTGAAAAAAACATATTTTTACTCATTTTGGCACTCCTAGAGCAATCATTAGTGATGGAGGTAAACACTTTTGTAATAAACAATTTGAAAATCTATTAAACAAATATGGTGTCACTCATAAAATAGCTACCCCATATCATCCACAAACTAGTGGTCAAGTAGAGGTGTCTAATAGGGAATTAAAAAGAATTTTAGAAAAAACTATAATTGCATCTAGAAAAGACTGGTCATTGAAATTAGATGATGCATTATGGGCATATAGAACTGCATATAAAACACCTATTGGTATGTCCCCATATAGGCTACTCTTTGGAAAAGCATGCCACCTCCCTGTTGAGCTAGAACATAAAGCATATTGGGCCATGAAAATTCTTAACTTTGATATACAAGATGCAGAGAAGAACAGGTTAATGCAAATAAATGAGATGGACGAATTTCGCCACCATGCTTATGAGAATGCCAGGATTTACAAAGAACGTACTAAGAAATGGCATGATAACCATATTGTAAAAAGAGAATTCCATGAGGGACAGCAAGTTCTTTTGTATAGTTCATGGCTACATTTGTTTCCAGGAAAGCTAAAATCAAGATGGACAGGTCCCTATACAATTACTAAGGTATTTCCATATGGAGCAGTAGAGATCTTTGATGAATCAAAAGGTACCTTCAAGGTAAACGGTCACAGGCTGAAAAATTACATTAATGGAAAGTTTTGAAAAGGAGAAGGAAGCATTTCAATTACAAGATCCACTTTAGAATTCAAAGAAAGTCAAGCTGAAGACTATAAATCAGAACTACTAGATAGGTTGTTTCTTTTCTTTTTAGTTTTGATCATTTTTCTTTTCTTTTATTTTTCAGTAATTTGTTGTTGCTCTTTTACTGCTCTGGTGTGTATTTTCAATTTTGCAGAAAAATCAATGAGAAGCTCAAGCAAAATTTCAAAGCTCCAAAGAACCAGACTGAACCAAATCAGGTGTATTCCTTCCTATCCTTTATTGCACCCTTTATTTTTCTTTCTCCTTTAAGACAATGTAGAATAAGTTAAAAAAAAAAAAAATCATGTGTCAAGAAGAAAATCTTGAGCAAGATAAGACTGGATAAGTGATAAAAGATAGAATTATTTGCTAATGAATGTAACGAGTTAAAGAAGTAGATTAGTTGGTCAACTTTTAGCAGCCTACTTAGGTCATTAAAAGACTATTAGCACTTTTCTATTGCACATGCACACTAACAAGGCAAAGTAGGTATTGATTATAAGGCCAACTGAGGATTCAATTATCACTAAAAATTGGATAATTAATATACATTCTAATCAAAGAAACTTGAATTTAAGGAAAGAGCTACCTGCCTAAAAATAAAGTGCAAAAGATAGAGTATATGTGGATTGCCCAAAGCCTAGTAACTGGGTCTCTGCACCTAGGTCAAGTGTGAAAATTCACGTAAAATGGTGAAGGAAAGGCCAGGATGCTCAGCACAGTAAAAAAAAAAAAAAAAAAGGAAAAGGCAGTGTGAAAGCTACCTTAATTCATGAGTATAAAATTGAGAATGTATAGAAAATTGACCAAAATAGGTGATAAGAGAAGATACTTTTGTTCTTTTAATTTAATACTGAAATGCTAAAGTTAGTCATCACGAACACAAGTGCTATAGATCTTTGATGTACTCTAAGAAAGTTTTTAATTGTATTGACTGAAAAATTTGCTTCTGAAGCTCAATGCTTAGTTAGCAGTATTTTCTAAACTTTTTGACCTTTAATCCTAGATTTTATCTTTGTGATGGATAATCTTATTGAAACATGGTATTAAATAAAACATTGCTAAGGGACTAGCAATGACTAAGTTGGGGGGTGTGATAAGTGGTAAAAATATACTAATAAAAGTATTAAATTATAAAATAAATTAATCTATTTCTTTAGAAATTGATACTTTTATTAATCTTATGTAGGAAAGAAGGCCACCAATGTGAAGATCTTATTTTTCTGGTTCAGATGAAATAAATTTCAGGCAAAACGGACTTCAAACGAGCCCGAAATTGAATTTCAAAAAAAAAAAATCGATTCGGTTCAAATCGGTTCAGAAAACCGGCTCAGCAGACCGCCCGACTCAACCGCAGACCGACCTGCAATGCAACGCTGACGTCAGCATTTTTTGCGGTGCACGGTGGACCATCTGAAGGGTAATTTGGGAAATTTCACATGAAAAAGCGTGCTCTGATTGGCTGAAGAATGCGGCGGTCCATGCAACACCGGGCTCGCGCATGGTCCTATGGAGGGCAATTTGGGAATTTTGGTCTGATCCAACGGGCGGCCTTTCACTGAAACTTGATCGGATGGCCGAAAAGAAAGCGCTGATGAACGGCATCCGCAGCTCCCGATCGAGATCCAACGGCTGAGATTCATCCCGACGTTAAACTAAAGATCAGAAGGCCTCTTTCTATGCGATCGGATGGCCCAGATTCAATCCAACGGTTGATCCAATGGCTGGCATGAAATCCGACTTGATCTGGGTTATTTTAAGGGTTTTTAAGTGATTTTTGGACCATTTGATCAATATCCAACGATCAGAATTATCCAGATTCTTGTTTGAGTTGTTTTGGGAGTCTTAAACCTAATTTCTAAAGGAATTTGGGGAAGAATTAATTTTTTTTAGCCTATAAATACCTATTGTTGCCGTAGAAAGAAGAGGGAAGTCAGAGAAAAAGAGAAAAAGGGAGAGAGTTAGAGAAATAAAGAAAAACAAAAAGAAAAAGAGAGGAGAGAGGTAGAAAGAGAAGAGTGATTTGTGAGAGAAAAAAAAGGGTTTTTGATTTCTTTCGACAATCAAGACATCGATCAAGGAGCATCTTCTTCTTCACCAAGTTCTCCATGCCAAGAGCAACGGATAATCAATTTCAGCAATCAAACAGTCTAATTTCTCTATGCTTTTTATTTTATTCGCTATTTTTGAATTTGTTATCATGAACTAAATTTTCTTTTACTAAGGCTAAGGTGTAGCCACTCTTTTGATGCAATATTCAGTGTGATTATTTTTAAATTTTATTCATGAGGAGTATATAAATCTGATCTTAATGCTTTTAGATTACTGGCCATCTTCTAATTGATCTGATGAACATAGATGTTACGGACCAAGTACATCTATGTTAATTGCTTCTTGATTATATACCTTGTATTATGAATCAAATTAGAATTCATATGCATGCAGGAAATTTTAGTGCGCTTTGGACGCAGCGTATTTTAATTAGAGGGTTTCACAAAACTTAATGCATTAATATTTATTTAAATTACACCTGGACCAAAGGATAATTAATAAATATTGATAGTTTTGCTATGCCTGGACCAAAGGGTAGTGAATAAATTAGGAGACTCCACCGTCACATGAAATAAAATTAATCTAAAAATCTGAATATTGTATTGACTGAGTTGGTGAACCGATTGCCTTAGTAATCCATTGCTCTTGAGTTTAAAACCCTAATAATTTACACTCTCTCTATTTTCTTAAAAAAATTTTAATTATTTTTTATTTTATTCTTTAATTTCTTATTCTCATAAATCGATCTTCTAAATAAAGCATAGGAAAGAGCTTTTCAGTACTTATTTTTCAATCCTCTAGGGACGATACTCTACTCATTCACTTTATTACTTGATCGACTGGTGCACTTGCCATAGCTATAAATTAGCATGCATCAAACGCCAAGATTGTTAGATATATGTGCCCTAGAAGCCAGAATTGGCTGACACTTGTAATACACTTCTAGGGGCAAAATTATAATTTTGACTAAAATCAATAAAATGGGTTATTTTCTATCACATATGTGTATTTAGTGTCTGTGATACATCCTTTGAGTTAATGGTAATGATAATTCATATTTTCAAGAGTTGAAAATTTAAGACATGAATAATCATTATTAACTCATAAAATGCTCCCGACCATAGGATCATCACGAGGATGGTGATTGATCCGGAAGGTTGGTGTACAATCGCTTCTCTTTAGTAGATGAGTCTTGAGTCTACGGTGTGGAGACACCGGAGCGAGAGTACAGGTACTCGTTAGAGAACGAGGGCACTGAGCGTGACCACCTCGAGTAGTCATTAGGAAGTCTACCTTCTCGTCAATGACTGACTCGATGCTGCAGTAGTGTGTCTGGTTCTTTGACCTGAGGATGCATCGGCAGTTCACCTTGAGGGTGTTATAGTTTGACTACACCATTACTCGATCTCCTAGCCATATGGAACCCTGAGGTGTATGTTGGCTATAGCATGTTCATTGTAGGAACTGGATTGCATCAAGATGGAATCTATCTACCTCGGTGGTAGAGGAGCAGCCCTATGATGATCATGAGAATCAAGTCCAGAAGCCCATGGCCATGGCAGAGTGAAATAATAGAAAGAGTTTCTATTTAGGATTTTCACATCGGACTTGAATCGAATGATTACATCATATGACAGAGACTAGGGTTTGACGAGTTCACCTTAACCCTAATCTGATCGGGGCTCAAGATAGAAGAACTTAATCACACAGGTAGCTGCACCAAGAGGTTCGCATTCAGCTCTGATGGGTTGCCACCATATACTGCTAGGTGTCACTGGTGGATTTTGGGAGCAATTAGAATGATTTAGATGATCGATCATTCTAGCTGTTCGAATCAGAAGAGTTCTGATCCATCGAAAGGAGTTTCGATGATGTCGATGATAGAGATCATGACATATCCCATTACCATACAGAACTGAACCTAACTGGGTCACACAAACAAGGGTTTGAATCTGGTGATCATCAATTGAACTGATCCTAGTTCAATTGATCTGAATGAGATTCAATTAGGTTCAAGGAAAATCGTGCTAGCACTCGATTGAACCTAACGTTCTTCTTTTACTATCATAAATAAGTTGTCCTGACTGAGCCAAAGGAGTTTGTGCTCAATCAGAGGCCTTCACTATGGTCTGACTGGAGGTTGTCCAAGTCAGAAAAGGTTGTCTTATTTTGTAAGACATTACCTGCCATTTTTGGTCACCTGCCATTTCTTCGTTCCTTTGACTTTGGTCAAAAGTCTGACCTTTGACTGGTCAAATGTTGACCATTGATACTTTGACTTTTGTCCACATGTCATGCACCTATTGGAGAGCTGGTGGGGGCCTGTCCCCCTACTAGAACCTGGCAAGGAGGAGGGCGCACGCCACCCTTGGCGTGTGCCCAAGTTGGAGGCGCCCAGGAGTCCCTGTTGGACAAGGGACTCCATCTCCTTTTTGGATTCCAATTAGAGTTCTCCTAAGAACCAAGTTTGACTGGTCTTAGGCACCCATCTAAGGAGGAATCCAGGGGACTCTATTCCCACCAATCAGATTTAGATCTGATTTCACAAAGGGTTGTGATTGGTTGGGAAGAAGAGGAGTTGGATCACATAGTCTATAAATAAGATCCTACGCCCAACCCAAAGTGCATTGAAAAGAATTAAAAATTCCCATGCCCCAAGGCTGCCTCTCCCTCTCCTTCCTCCATGCCAAAGCCATCTTCTCCCTCTCCTCTCCACGTCCAAAAGGAGTTTTGGGATCTTGGTTGGTGCGATCCAGATCAAGAGAAAGGCGACAGAAAGCTAGAAGGCTGCGCTGCTGCAAAGGACGACTGCTGATCTTCAAAAGGAGTTTTGAAGATCCTCCAGATCAGATCCAGATCTAATTTTTGGAGATGTGATAGAGAAGAAGAGGATCTCCTAGATCCAATCCTGAGTGGATACCGGTAGAGGCCAGGCACTTGCGTGGCTAGATCCAGAACCTTCCGCTGCTTACAGGATCATCAACAGGGTAATAGGATTACCCAAATCAAGGTAAATTAAATTTGATTTAATTTATCTTATTTTATTTTTATTATTAAAATAATAAGAATCAGATCTAAAATATTTCAAGATCTGATTAGGATCAAAGAGAAAAATTTTTGAAATATATCTCTTGATCTGATCAGATCTGAACGAACCTGGTCCGGGAAATCAGGATTTTCCTTCAACTGGTATCAGAGCCAGGTTCTAAAAGTATTTAGATCTGATTTTAAATTTATTTTAATTAAAAAATAAGTGATTTTAGATGTCACATGAGATGTGATCAGATCTAAAATTAGAAAAAATTAAAATTAAATGATTTGGATCTAAGATTAGAAAATATGCATGACTAGTTCTAAAATAGAATAGTTCTATAGAATAGTCTTGCATGTTTTGAATTTAATTTGATTAAATCATATTTTAGATCTATTTATTTACTATTTTTTGATATTATAATTATTATAATAATATCTAAAAAATAGCAAATAAAAATTATTTAATTTTAAACATCATATGAGATATGATTGATGCATGTCTAGACTAGTTGTAGAATAGTTCTACATAGTTGTCTAGATTAGAGTTTATTTTGATAAGATCAATTTAAATCTAATTTTTTAGATTATTATGAGATAATTTAGATCTGAAAATATGCATGATTCGATACATGAGATGTATGCAAAATATGCCATGATTAGATCTAATTTGTATATGAGATATATGATATAGATCTAAAACTATTTTGTAGTATTACATGTTCCTGATTAAGGCGTTCCTCTTGGCCGTCCGGTCATAAGAATGAAGAAGGGTTTAAAGGCCCTCTCCTTCCCATTCGATGGGGTGTTCTTATGATGTGTAGGGGTGCTGCGTGTTCGTCCTTAATCAGAAACCCAAAACTTACTTTCTGCAAAATCCTAGATCCTGAAACCCTAGGATTTATTGTGCATATTTTATTTATGAACCCTACTTAATTAAGAATTAAGATTATGGAATATTAATTAGGTCTAAAATTGAGAATTTTAGATCTAAGACATATTCATAATACTGGGTTCGGGCTTGGGTAGCTCAATTAGGTCTAAGCGGTTGATCAAACCGAATCAAGAGTTGGTTAGATGGGATCAACAATGCTTAAATTGACCAGCCTAATAGGATTAAGTCTGGGTCAAGATCGAGTCACGATCAAGCAAGACCTAATTAGGCTCAGAGGTTAGAGTCTGGATTGTAGGCT
>QRFJ01004633.1:0-21674 GCA_006176705.1 Cocos nucifera
TATTTTTTGTCTTTCGCTACCTTATCTTGAAAAAGTTTGAAGATGTAGTCCTAAAATCCTAGATTTGGTTCCTTCAAATATGGCTCAAAAAATCCTAAAAAACCATGTTTAAAATCCTAAATATTGTCAGATTGAAACATGGCCATTGAATTGCATTGATCAAGCAAATTTGGGCCCTTAGATCATGCTCAGGAAGTGTGAATCAAATTATCTACTATCATCAGTCGTTCGATCAGGTTTTGATTGAGATCTAACCATTGGATGAAGCTCTGGAGCGCTCGGGATTGTAAGATGGTGCGATGGGAGCTGATGGAGTTCAAATCAAAATAGGAGGTTCCCTTGGCCATTAGATCTAGACTGACAACAACCATAGCCACATGATCAAACATTCACTGCTCGCATGGACCCTATTGACTGGCCGCATCGTAGATTGCTGTGAATCAGCACCTACAATGACCCAAAATGATGATTTTACCCTTGTGAACCCCATAACAATTTTTGTGGATCCTTTAAGGATTGATGCATTGGCAACCAATCCATGGTGGACCGCGTAAATTCATGACGTCAAGGTGATGTCATGGTTGGGGGGGAATGGGCTAAGCTAGGTTGGTTTTCGCATACGCACATTGGCTGGGCCTAGCTGAGTGGGCTGGCTTCTTAGGCTAGGCTAGCTTAACTAGTATGCCGGTTGAGAAAAATTTGATAAGAACGTGATGTTATTATTAGGACACCATATTTATCAGTTTAATTTTGATTTCTTAAAATAATTAAAAATATGTACATAGTAGTAAGTCGGGTCAAATCCATAGAAAAGATAGTGTTTTAGTTTTGAAATCTTTGAGTTTATAAAAAAAAATTTGAAAATAAAATTAAAGTCAAAAAATAAAAATTATAAATAAAAGATAGAAATTAAACGATGTAGAATAATAAACTTGGTACTAAGATCTACTAGTTAGATCTTAGCATCTATTTACAATAAAAATAAAGAGTAATTAAAAGTAAAGAGTAGAAATTAAATTTGCAATTAAAAGTAAAAAGCATGAATTTAAAAGGCATGAAAATAAAATTTTGCATTAAATAAGAGTTCATAATTTAAATACATATAATTAAAAAGAATAGAAAATAAATAAAACTAAAACTAAGGGTTGAAGTGGATCTGCATAGCCTCGTTGGAAAGATGGTTGGTAGACTTTTCTTCCTTCGTACTCTTCAGAGCATGCTCGCATCTCCTTCTTCTTCCTTTTTGGATCTAATGTTGATCTCAGATTGGAGTTGGCATAAAGATGGTATAGGAGACAGCTATTCTTCGCAGCACCTATTGCCTTGAAGCAGTCTTTAACCCAAGAATGGCTTCCATCCTATACCTTTCTCTCTCTTTGATTGAAGATAGCTTTTTTTTGAAGCTTGAGGGTGTTTAAATAGGTGCTAGAGGTGTCTACCATGAAGAATTTGGAAGAAATCAACTTAGAATTCCTAAAACAATTGAAACAGAGCTCCTTATTGTTAACAAAAAGCACTGGTTCTCGCTAGCCATCAGATGGTGATCATATGGCTTGAAAAATCCTAAAAAAACATGTTTAAAAACCTAAATCCCATCGTATTGAAACCTAGCCATTGGGTTGCATTGATCAAGTGAATTCAGGCCCTTAGATCATGCTCAAGAAGTGTAAATCAAATTATCTACTATTGCCAGCCATTTGATCGGGTTCTAGGCAAGATCTGATCGTTGGATGAAGCTTTGGAGCGCTCATGATCGTTAGATGGCATGATGGGAGCTGATGGAATTTGAATCAAAATTGGAGAAGCCCTTGGCCATTGGATTTGAATCGACAACAATAACAGCTGCACGATCACATGTTTGCTGCCCCCATGGACCCTGTATACCAGCCGCATCGTAGATCACAACGAATCAGTGCCTGCCGCACTACCTGAAATAATGATTTTACCCCTGTGAACCCCCAAACAATTTTCGTGGACCCTTTAAGGGTCCATGCATTCCACATTGGAAACCAATCCATGGTGGACCGCATAACTTCATGATGTCAGGATGACATCATGGCTGGGGGGAATGGGCCGAGTTGGGCCAATTTTTACGTATGCACGTGGGCTGGGCCTAGCTGAGTGGGTTGGCTTCTTAAGCTGGGCTAGCTTAACGGGCACATAGGCTAAGCTTGGCGCATTGCCTAGGCTAGTTTTGGAAGCTTGGCTGAGCGCACCGGCTAAGCCAAATGCACCGACTGAGTCAATTCTCTTTTTTTTTTTTCTTTGAAAATTCATATCAGATCCATTTTAACTTTGATTTGCTCCAAATTTGCTTTATTTAAACCAAAAAAATGAGCTCTTTTTATTTATGATAATATTTTTAAAAAATGATAAACAAAACTATTAATTTTTAAAATATAAAAATTAATTAATTTATAAATTTATATTTTTATCGATGAATTTATCGTACTTGTCACACCCTCTAATTTAAGCTTTGCTCATCCTCAAGTAAAGTAAGAATTTAGTTTTAGATATCTTATAACTTTAGAGTTTCAAATTTATCAAGCAATTTTTAAAATGGCCATTGATATTCAATAGAGCATAAGTGAGGTATGTCATTAAGATATTAATATTTATTAATATAAAAATTAAGTAAACAATATTAAAATTTTTTAATTTTTTTTCTCAATTATCTCTATCTTTATTTCTAAATTATCTAAATTTTATATAGATAAGTGTATTGCTACTTCCATCCTTCATTTATTAATTTTTTATTCATATTGCCCATTTTTTTATACAAATGTCATTGCTTACTTAGGCAACAGGATTTGGTTACTCAATAGAAAACCAATATATTTTTTTTAATGTTATACCACTATTTAGTATCTTAATCTCTTAAGCTTTCTATTTGATCCATGTAGCGAGTCTTGGACCAATGACTTCTAAATCAATTGACTTTAGGGCACTAGGTATAAAATATCCCTCGAGCTTACTAGCTCGAATCAAATAGGCTACGAGTTAAAACTAGCTTTACAATGAGCTTCTTTATCTTTTCCATCTTTTGACGTGAAGCTCAATGCTTGCTTAGGCAAAGAGACCTGGTTACTTAGTAAGAAGTACTTGAAAATTATTTTATTTTTTAATTAATTTTTTTATAAAGAAATATATAGTTATCCAACACAAACCCATAAAAATAGACTCTTCTTTGATCCTGGTAGGAAAAATCAGAAATGCTCAAAGAAATTTTTTTTATGTTCTAAACTTTACTCTTTATTGGATTTTTTTAATACTTGATCCCTCAATATCTCATAAATTCTCTGATCTGCACATTAATTTGCTTTTAAAAATGCTTAGTTCAACTCAATTCTTAAGCATAATTGGATGCCTAAATGCTAAATCCTAACTTTTTTGAGGACTTTAAAAAGTTTAAAATTTTTATTATTTTCATACCCAACTTAATTGACATTGTCCTCAATGGAGAAGAAAAAATAAAGAATGCAATAAGGTATAAAAAAGAATACACCTAACTCAGTATAGTTGCAGTCCGACATGGTTTTGAAAATTTTGCTCTCCCTCCAACTTATTCAAAATATTCTAAAAAGAAAGTAAACTAAAATGATAAATTAGATACAAGAAAATTAAATATTGGGTTACCTCCCAACAAGCACTAAGTTTATCATCTTCAGCCAAACATAATGTAGCCTATCTATCTCGTGTCAAATACTGAATTGACAAATTTTAATTACTTTGGATTGCTAATCATAGGAAGATAGTTTGTGATCCCTTTATTGATAGATTCATTGTTAATTATGAGAAGATAGTTTATGACCCTATTCTTAAACCCTTGTTTATCAAGAATTTCTCCTATTTGTTCTTCTAAAATGCTCATAAATTGAGTTTTTGGATTAGAAGATAAGTTTGATTCAATGGATACTGGAAGGATGTCATTTGGTTCTAGATATTCAATTTTAGATATAACTAAAGGTGACTTCAATTCTAGAGGTAAATTAATATGATCTTGCTTAAATAACTCCATTAGCTCTTCATTGCATGCTCCTTGCTCTTTGTGAGAAGAACCAACTTCTAGGGCTAAAGGGAATAGGACTTTAGGTTTATAGATCTCGAGTAAATCATCTATTCTCTTCTTCACTTTGTCTAATGTATTTAAATTGAAATCAGCATTAGTACTAGTTTTGAGCTTAGGTTCTTCTGTGTGGTTAGCTTCAGTACTAATCTTTTCTTTTATTTTTTTATTTTGGCTAGCATCAGTACTAACCTCTCTCACTTGGTGTTGATATGGATCCATAAAAATCCTACTACTTCTAAGTTCAAAAATTACTTTAGCATTCTCTAATTAGGGATTCTTGGGTGGAACATTAGATTGATGACTAAATCCAGGTAGTTGGTGGATAATAGGTGGGTTGTTTATAAGAATCGATTGGCTTAACAATTGACCTAGTTCTCTCCTCATGCTAGATTCAGCTACTTATCCTATTTGAACTTCTAGCCTGATGATAGATTATTATTGAGTCTAAATTAATTATTGTAGTTGATTAAATCTATCATCGATGAGATTGGTTTGTTAAGAAGGTGGGTATGATGGCTGATTATAATGTGGTGGCTGGGAAGGCTAACTAGGTTGACCTCTATTATAGCCATAGTTTTGATATTGGGGCCTATTTTGAAAGTTTTGGATTGGTGAAATTTTGATCTATGCCTGAGTCTGTTGGGGTATTAAAGAAAAATTAGAGCAATTCCTCCAATCTGGATTATATAAATTTCAAAAAAGATCATTAACCAGCTTGGAGTAGTCTTATGCAGCTTGAACTTATTCTTGGATAAAAGATGAAAATTATGTAGTCATAGGATATTCATTCACATGATGGGTTGGACTAGCATAGATTAAACAAATCTTCTAATAATTAGAGGGTGATATATATTGTGCAAGAAATTGTTGACCTAGGATTAGGAGTTGATCTAATTTTTAGGAAAGCAGGTCTACTTTATTTATCAAGTTCAAATTAGTCTTTGAACTAGATTCTGGATCATAGATTCCTGCCCACTTTTGGTAGAAAAATAATGAAGCATAGTTAATTGAGTTTTTACTCAAGATTTCAAATAAAGCATAGGCTTCGTCTTCACTTTTACTCATGAATGTACCTACACGAGATGCATCTACCATTTATTTATATTGGTCTCCTAAACTCTCATATAAAGCTTGAACTATTTGCCACTTAGATAGACTATGGTATGGATATTTTTTAAATAGTTTCTTAAGTCTCTCCCATGATTCATGAATTTATTCTCCTGGAAGTTAAGCAAATCCAGTGATAGCTCACCTCATGGTGTTGGTTCGATCTATGGGATAAAATTTATTAAGAAATTCATGTTACAATTCAGTCAAAGTTTTGATTGGTCTCCCTATTATGCCAAGTCAATACTTGGCTTTGTCCTTTAAAGAAAAGAAGAATAAAATTAGTCTAAGGACATCATCAGTTAAATTTTGAATCTTTACCGTAAAGCAGATTTCTAAGAATTCATCTAGATGCTTGTAAGGATTTTCATTGATGTTTTCATAGAAAGATGGAAGCATTTGGATTATGGTTGACTTGATCTCATAATGGATAGCATGGATATTAGATAACTGAATAAAAGTCAATAGATTATAGATGGAAGGAGTAAAGTATTTCTTCATCTGCCTAGGTATTTCTCTAAGATTTTTAGCCATTTGATTATCTAGTTTAATATAGATCAACCATTTGATTTCAAAATTGGATTTAACTAGGTCAGAAAAAGTGATCTCCTACAATGCATGTACTAATACGACCCTAAAGTATGGTTCAAAATTTTTTTTAATTTTTTTTATTATTTTATTATTTTTAAAATTTTTTATGATTTAATTTATTTTTTAATTATTTTTTATTATTTTTATATTAATTTAATTTAATTTATTTTATTTTTAAAGAAGAAGAGGAGAAGAAAAAGAGAAGTTCTAAAGAAGAGATCCTAAGGAGTCCTAAAGCTAAGAAGAGAGAGAAGAATTAGTTTTAATTAGGTTTGATATTTTAGTTAGCAATCAAGTTAGGTAAGCAATTTTGATTAAGGGTTGTCCTAGATCTAAATAACTCCTAACTGCCAAAGTGAACTTCAAGTCTTCCAAGTGTAAGTCAGCCACTCAATTAGCCAGGTAAGTATAATGTCAGTGGGAGTCCTCCTATTGCTTTATTTAGACACTAATTATCTTGGTTAGGTAAGCTAACTTAATCAATTAAATAACCATCTTCCTTTGGGATGCAGTCCCTGAACCACTTGCCTTAAACACTAGTCAAACTGACTAACCTTAATCTGATCCAACTCTTAGAATTTCTTATCCTAATGAGCTTGAGTTTCTAGGAGCGATGTCTAATTGATTTTAAAATTAAAGGCTTAAGTCAATACAAGATGCTAGTTGGTTGTTTGTGGGCCAAAAAAGGGTGATCAAATTTTTATCTTATCTTGATTAAGGAGTTATGCTCTTAAATTAATTTAAGATGAATATGCACAATCACTTTCAGACAAGGGATTCTATGCAACTAAATTAGATGTATGAAACTTAATTGAAGTTGAGATGCTTATCTTGTCTCTAGCGATCACCAAAAAAAATAAAAAATAAAATTAATATGATGGATGCTCTAAGTAGTTAGAATTTCTACTCTTGTTATGAAGCTTTTAATTAGATTTAAGTAGATATTTTTTAAATTAATTTAAAAGTAAACTAAATAATATAAAAAAAATCTAGGATTAGGTTTGATCTCACCAAGCAAACTTGGAAGCTTTCCTCCTTGTCCTAATTTTTTTTTCTATAAAATAAATAAGAAAAAAATAGTAAGCAATATTTATAAAAAATTAAAAAGATTAAAAATTTTATTTATAATTTTTAATAAGAAAATTAAAGAAATAAAAAATAATACTCATGCCATCCCTGAAAATGGTGCCAAAAGCTTGATAAGAGTGCGATGTTGTCGTTAGGATACCATATATATCAGTTTAATTTTAATTTTTTAAAATAATTAAAAATACATAGATAGTAGTCAATTAGGTCAAATTCATAGAGAAGGAGTATTTTAGTTTTAAAATTTTTAATTTTATAGAAATAAAAAAAAAGTTTGGAAATAAAATTGAAGTAAGAAAATAGAAATTATAAATAAAAGATAGAAATTAAATGGTGCAAAAAAATAAACTTGGTACCGAGATCTACTAGTTAGATCTTAGCATCTACTTACAATAAAAATAAATAGTAAATAAAAGTAAAGAGCAGAAATTAGATTTGCAATTAAAAGTAAAAAGCATGAATTTAAAAGGCATGAAAATAAAATTTTGCATTAAATAAGAGTTCATAATTTAAATATATGTAATTAAAAATAATAGAAAATAAATAAAACTATAACAAAGGGTTGAAGTGGATCTACATAACCTCATTGGGAAGATGGTGAAGAAAAATTCTATTTTCTACCGTAGGATCATGCAGATCTAATTAGATCTGAGATGGATTTTTCTAAAAAATTTTTAAATGATCCGATCAGATCTAAGAGTTCTCAGATCTGATCATGGAAATCTGATATTAAAATTTAATTTTTATTTTAATTTTTAATATTAGATCATCATGATCAGATCTGAGAAGTCTTAGATCTGATTGGATCATTTAGAAATTTTTTAGAAAAAATCCATCTCAGATCTGCACGATCCTACGGTGGAAAATAGGATTTTTTCTTCAACTGGTATCAGAGCTACATTAGCAGTTCTTTAGATCTACCTTAGATTTGATTTTATTTTTATTTATGATCTAATATTAAAAAGTTTTAGATGTTACATCAGATGTGATTAGATCTAAAATTAGAAAATTAAAAGTTA
The DNA here is from genome assembly GCA_006176705.1 of Cocos nucifera. Classification (NCBI taxonomy): domain Eukaryota; kingdom Viridiplantae; phylum Streptophyta; class Magnoliopsida; order Arecales; family Arecaceae; genus Cocos; species Cocos nucifera. The sequence continues at coordinate 7,873 of QRFJ01004633.1, forward strand.
AATAATTTAGATCTAATATGTATGAGATGCATGACTAAACTAGGTATAGAATAGTTCTATGTGTAGTCTAATATAATCATGTATTTATTTTGATTAAATATAATTTTAGATCTATTTAATTTTTATTTTTCTAATTTTATAATTATTGTAGTCAAATCTAAAAATAAAAAATAAAGTTTTTAATTTTTGATTTATTCATATGAGATATAAAAGATGCATGCTTAGACTAGTCATAGAATAGTTTTATAAGATGTCTAGAATAGTTTTATATTTGATATGATCAAATTTAATATTTTATTTTTTAGATTTAATATGTAATATTTTAGATCTGAAAGTATGCATATTGATGATACATGAGATGTATGTAAGATATGTAATAGTTAAATCTTTTTATATGTGATATATGATCTAACTAGTTTTGTAGTAAAATAATTATATTTTTGATTAAGGAGTTTTTCATGGCCGTTTGGTCATAAGAACAAAGTAAAGTTTAAAGGTCCTCTCCTTCCATTTGATAGGATATTTTTATGGCATGTAGGGGTGCTACACGTTCGTCCTTAATCAAAAATCAGAACTTATTTTTCTACAAAATCCTAGATCCTAAAACCCTAAAATTTTTATTACATGTTTTGTTCATGAACCCAAAACTTAATTAAGAATTAAAATTATAAAATTAATTAAGTCTAAAAATTATGAATTTTTAGATCTAAAACATATTCATAAAATTGGGTTCGAACTTTGGTAACTCAATTAGGTCTAGCAGTTGATCAAATCGAATCAAAAGTTGGTTAGGTAGGATCAGAGAAAGCTTAGATTTAATCAGCCTAATAGGATTAAGTCTGGATCAAGATCGAATCACATTAAGATGTGACTTGATCAAGTTAAGACCTAATTTGGCTCCGCGGTTCAAGCTTGGATTGTTGGCTAACCCAATTAGTTCTAATTTGATAATTTGGTATTTAAGGTAAGTCTAGCAAATATGATCGACTGATTTTTAATTGGAAGCTACTCGACCTGAATGTATTCTTGTTGAGTTAATGGCATATTCCTTCCATCGGTCTCACTTACCAGGCCATTTGTGTTGACCCAATTCTGATTTGAGGTGGCTAATAATTTGAGCCAATCCATGCCACTTGATTAGTCATAATTGTTATGACTAAGTCAAATCAAGTTTAAAGAGACTTAAATTAAATCTTTCTCAAAAAATTTAAATCTAATGTCTTCCACCATTGTAGATGTGTGGGCCCTTCCCAGGGTTGATTGTTCTCAACTAGATACGGTGGTTCAGTTGCATCAAAAAGACGCAACCATGTCTATTAGGCATTGGATGCTATGGGTTGGAGGATGGATTGGGCTCAATATTTTGGATACGGTAAGGGACCCAATCAGAAATCCAATCTATGCAAATGGTGGGTCTAACTTAACTAAGGAGTGGATCAATATTTCAGACATGGTGAAATTCATGAATTAGAGATCAGGTTAGGATGCACCATGATTAGAAAATCATTGGATAAGAGTTGTCCACTCATCGATTGATCCATCATCAATAACTGTTAGGTGAGGTAGTGAGTCAGTTGATGGGACCACACCACCCACTAGAAATCAATAATCATGGAGATTTTTGCATCTCTGCTAAGAAAGTATAGAAATTCGAGTAAATAGTGGGAGCCTAATTTATTTAAAAATAAAATTTTTAAATAAATTGGTTAATTCTAATTACAAAATATAACTAGAAACTTTGGCTCTCTATAGAAAAATATCTGCGTCCAATCCACTAGTCCGTATCTTGAACACCCATAGACTGATCGGATCCAACTACAAGGATTGGCTCTAGAACTTCAAAATTATTTTAGATTCTAAGAAGTTGACTCATGTGTTGGAATAGGATCCTCCCACCTTACCAACCCGTCCATCCGCTGATTAGAGAGCATCTCTCGAGAAGTGGATGGATGAAGATAACAAAGCTAGGTATTACATGTTGGGCTCGATGTTTGATGAGCTCCAGCACCAACATGAAGACATTATGACTAGCCGCCAAATGTTGGCTCACCTGCAAGAGTTATTTGGTGAACAGAATCGCGCAGCCAAATATCATGTCACTAAAAGACTGTTTAAGGCTTAAATGCATGATGGGCAGTCGGTCCAACATCATTATCTGATGATGATCAAGGACTTAGAAGAGCTTGAGAAGCTCGGTGTCAAGTTAGATTAGGATCTGTAGACTGACATAATTCTACAGTCCTTGACTGATGCGTATGAGCAGTTCATCATGAACTACCATATGCATAAACTTCAGAATACCTTAGCTGAGCTCATGAATATGCTGGTTACTACTGAGCTTTCTATGAAAGATTCTAAAGGCTCAGTACTTACTGTGGAGTGGACTTATTCCAAGAGAAAGTCTTTTGGAAAGAAGAAAAAGTCCGTGAAGTAGCAGAAGGTGGATGGTGGGAAGAAGAAGAAGGAAGAGCCGAAGAAGAAGGCTGTTGACAAAGAAAAATATTTTTATTGCAACACTGATGACCATTGAAAGTAGAACTACCCTCTTTACCTAGCCAATCTGAAGAACAAGGAGGTAGGTCCTTCTGGAGGTATGCTCATTATAGAATCTAATCTTATGGCTTCTTCTGCATCCAGTTTGATGCTTGACTCTAGTTCTAGTGCTCACTTGTGCACTTCTATGCAGGATCTTGAGGATAGCAGGAGGCTTAGGGATGGTGAGATAATCCTATGCATCGAAAATGGTGCAAGAGTTACTGCTATGTCCGTGGAAACCTATCCTTTGTGATTACCATTAGGATTAGACTTAGTACTTAAGGACTATTTTTATGTGCCTGCAGCAAGCAGAAATTTGATTTCTATTTCATGTTTTGCATAGAAAGGCTATATAAATAGTTTTCTTAAGGACCATTGTGTTAGGATTTGTGGTGCTCCCAAGCCTTGCGAGGCCATGGGAGGAGTCAAGGTGTTAGCTCTGGAGATTCCAGGGGCTTGGTTGGTGCTTCGGAGACTTGGGATTCAAGGTGAAGTAAGGAACCAAAGCCAAAGAATTAAGACTACAGAAAGAAGATTTTCTACAGGTTAGCCTGCTCAGTCCAAAATTGGGTCGGCTAAGTCTCAGTGCACAGGCAAAATAGAGAGCTGTGCATTTGGGACTGTTGGCATGGCATAGAACTAGGCCAGCTCAGTTTTAGACTGAGCCGACCTAGTGAAACTTAGCTGGCTTAGTGCTGAGACTAAGCTGACTCAGTGCACGGGCAAAGTTACGCGAGGGTCTATTTTGGGCTAAGATCTAGGTTGATCCTAGGGATCTTAAGGCCTGATTCAAGAGATCTTAAGGGGGCTAACTCATGTATGGGTCAGGTCTAGATCTAGAGGATGAGAGCATGGGAGACATGGGTGTACTGGGCTCGGTGAGTGCTTTCATGTATTGCATTAGCCAGGAGAGTTTTTGGTCAGGCCTAATGGCTATGTATAAATACATAGGTTGTATTAGGCTTTTCAAGGTTTGAATCAATCCAGACCTTTTCTCCCTCAACTCTCTCTTCTTCTCTTCTCTCTAGAGTTGCCGCCTTAGGGTTCTTGAAGAAGCTCTAGAGAACGGGGCGCCTCCCTCAAGCTCAAGGAGGGAGGTGCCCTAGCATAGATCTAGGTGTTGGATCTATGGTTTGTTGCCCATAGAGAACATCACAAGTTTCTTTAGGACTGTGCTAAAGATTAGTGGCTTCCACAATATGGTATTGGGACTTGTGATGCCAAGGATGATTGGCATTTGAGAGATATCATAGAACATCAATTGGTATTAGGGATAGGTGATGCTAGTTGGTGCACTTACATTTGATTTCAGAGCCTGATGGTGCATGGAAGGGAAGGAGAAGTCATACAAGGTGAAATTAGAAATCTGCATAAGGATTCGATGGTATGTCTCAAATCTACCTTGTTGTTATTGTGGTTTGGCCAACCAGGAGCAGCGGGTTGAAGGTGGAGGTTGAGAGGACTAATGAAAAGAGATTTTTCTGAGGTGGAAGGATTTGATGCATGATATGCTGATCAGTCTTGGTGGAAATGCTGGGGTGTATGATGGTTATGTGATAGGCAGAGAGCGTTGGAATGCTGCAGTAGTGTTTTCTTGAAGATGCAGGGTTGAGAGAGGCTCGATGATGCAGCAGTCGAGGGAGGTATCTCAGTAGAGAGCATCAGGGTTCTCTAGAAAGATGGACAGTGTAGGGCTATTGAAGAGAGGTTTTCTAAGGGATAATGATCAAAGGAAGGCTGAAGAAGTTACTATATGGCCTTCGGTGTCAGGAAGGTGGGGAAGTAGTCAAAGATGTATTCAACAGTTCGACTAGAGCATAAATTTGCAGAACCTTGAGAGTGATGGAGATGGATGATCTATGGAGGTCCAGTAGGTTAGGGTTGGATGGCTATAGGGTGGCGTAGAGATGAGTCAGAAAGCACTAGAGTGCTACATAAGCGCTACCCTAGAGGCACAGAGGCTGAGAAAGGCTCGACGGTGCAGCAGTCGAGGAGTGTATCTCAGCAGAGTGTGTCAGGAGCATCTCAGGGAGATCAGGAGTAGGTCTCAGGGAGAGCCAGGGGATCTCAAGGAGCATCGGGAGGTCTCAGGCAGTTGGAAGTATCATGGATCAGGTTTCTTCTATAAGAGTACCAAGGAGAGTCGCGGTTCAAATGGAGGATGGTTCTCTAAGTGCAACTGAAGTGATGGCTGGTGTAGGAGTAGAAGAGAAGGACTAGGGTGGAATTTTGTAGGCTTTAGTTTCTGGATTTAGAAGAGTTGGATGAGCTCTTAGATTTTGGAGGTGCCCATGGGTTGCGGAGTTATCCAAGATGGCTTCGAAGAGGGCCACAGAGTGCGAAGGATTCGAAGGAGCAATGATGGTGTTTGAGGTGCAACGGTAGGCTTAGCAATGCAGCATTGAGTGGTTAACCTCAATAGACTCGATGATAAAGTCGGCTTCTATGGCATCAGGTGGACTTCGGATATAGGTGGAGCTCTGGAGAGGTGGCTTCATAATTGGAGAGGAATTTGACATGAGTTCAGAGCAGAGGGATGCGGGAGGATCGATATCCTAGCACCAGCATCGGTGATGCATAGTTTCAGATGGAGCAGCATGTGCAGGAGGACAGGCATATTTCTGAGGAGACCATGTTAGGATTTATAGTGAGTGCCAGTACAGGAACGTTACGGATTCTCTAGGAAAGTTCCAAAAAAGTGATGCAGCTGCTAAGCAGAAGGGATCCTACAATTTCAGGATGGTGCAGAGGTACAAGCCAAGGTCTTCAGTGCTGGAAGCGATCATTCCAAAGGCCTCAAGGGTGCACAATAGCTGAAGAGGATTGGTGGAGGTGATATTTTCATAGTTGCTGTCGAGTGTGCAGGGACAGTGTGATCATGCAGGAGGGCATTGCCGAGGGATATGCCAAGGCTTGGAGCATCAAGGTGGAGATTATGAGGATTTATGGTACTCTGAAGCCTTGGAAGGCCACGGGAAGAGTCAGGGTATTGGCTCCAAGGATTCCAAGGGCTTGGTTGGTGCTTTGGAGACCTGAGATTCAAGGTGAAGCAAGGAACCAAAGTTGGAGAATCAAGATTATAGAAAGAAGATTTTCTGCAAGTTAGTCGGCTCAGTCCAAAACTAGGTCGTCTAACTCTCAGTGCATAGGCAAAATAGAGAGTTGTGCATTCGGGACTACTGGCATGGTACAAAACTAGGCCAGCTCAATTTTAGACTAAGCCGACCTAGTGGAACTTAGCCAGCTCAGTGCATGGGCAGAGTTACGCGAGGGTCTATTTTGGACTAGGGTCTGGGTTGATCCTAGGGGTCTTAAGATCTGAGCTGACTTAGTGCGCGGGCAGAGTTACGCGAGGGTCTATTTTGGGCTATGGTCTGGGTTGATCCTAGGGGTCTTAAGACCTAGTTCAAGAGGTCTTAAGGGAGTTAACTCATGTATGGGTCAAGTCTAGATCCAGAGGATGAGAGCATGGGAGACATGGGTGTACATGGGCTCGATGAGTGCTTTCATGTATTAGGTTAGCCAAGAGAGTTTTTGGTCGAGCCTAATGGCTATGTATAAATACATAGGTTGTATTAGGATTTTCAAGGTTGAAATCAATACAGACCTTTTCTCCCTCAACTCTCTCTTCTTCTCTTCTCTCTAGAGTTGCCGCCCTAGGGTTCTTGAAGAAGCCCTAGAGAAGGGGAAGCCTCCCTCAGGCCCAAGGAGGGAGGTGCCCCAGCATAGATCTAGGTATTGGATCTATGGTTTGCTGCCCATCGAAAACATTACAGGTTCTTTTAGGTCCGTGCTAAAGATCAGGAGCTTTTGCAATATGGTATCGGGGCTAGTGATGCCAAGGATGATTGGCGTTCGAGCGATATCATGGAACATCAATTGGTATCAGGGAGAGGTGATGCCAGTTGGTGCGCTTACCATTGTAATATTCTTTATAAAAGAAATAAAATTGCAAGTGGTTTTCTTATAAATGGTCTCTATCAGTTATATATTGATGTTTCTATTTTAATATCAAGCAAAACGTGAATGCCATTGGATCAAAGAGACCTAGGGATGGTCTAAATGATAGGTATCTTTGGCACCTTAGGCTAGGTCATATAGCTGAAGACAGGGTTAACAAATTGGAGAAATTTGGGCTATTGAGTTTATTGACTTCCGAGTCATATTCAATTTGTGAATCATGCCTTCATGGCAAAATGATCAAGCTTTCTTTTGTGGGACATAGGAAAAGGGCCATAAACCTGCTAGTCCTAGTAAATACTGATGTATGCGACCCATTTGATGTGCCAGCCAAGGGTAATTACATCTACTTCATCATTTTTATCGATGATTTATCTCGATACGAGTATGTGTATTTGATGCGACACAAGTCTAAAACTTTTGAAAAGTTCAAGGAATTCAGACTCAAAGTAGAAAATAAATAGAAAAATTAATTAAGATTCTTCAATCAGATCGAGAAGGCGTATACCTTAGTCATGAATTCCTAGACTATCTTAAGGATTATGGCATAGTTTCTCAATGGACTCCACTTGAAATGCCTTAATTCAATAGGGTTTCATAATAGAGAAACTGGACCCTATTAGATATGGTTCGATCCATGATGAGCTTCACAGACCTTCCTAAATTTTTTTGGGGACGTAGTTTATTGACCGCTATATATCTATTGAATAGGGTTCCATCTAAAATCGTTCCTACCACACCGTATGAGATATGGCATGGTAAAAAACCAAATCTGAGTCATCTCAAAATTTGGGGTTGTCCGACCCATGTCAAGAGACAACAGGCGATAAGTTAGAGTCTAGGTCCTTTAGAGCTCGGTTCATAGGATATCCTAAAGAGTTATTAGAATATTATTTCTATCTTTCGAAAGATCATAATATGATTATGAGTCAACATGCCATCTTTCTTGAAAAATAGTTTATTCAAGATGGTGGCATCGAAAGATGGATTAGGCTCAAGGAGAAAGTCTCCTAAGAGCCATGAGTCAAGGAACCTATGGAACCTAATCAGATTGAGCCAATCCAATCACTACCTCGTCCACCTCATAGATCAAAAAGAATTTTTCATCTCCCTGAAAGGTACTTAGGTACTATTTTAGAGGAGGTAGAAAAAATGTTCCTCATAGGAAAGGGGTTCATGGTGATGATCCTAAAACCTATGATGAGGTGATATCAGATATCGACTCTGAGAAATGGTTAGAGGCAATGAAGTCAGAGATTGACTCAATGCACTCGAACCAAGTCTGGACCTTGGTAGATTCACCTGAAGGTATAGTACCTATTGGGTGTAAATGGATCTTCAAGAGAAAGATAGGTGCTGATGGAAATGTAGAGACATTCAAAGCAAGGCTTATAGTAAAAGGATATAGTCAGCGCAAAGGCATTGACTATCAGGATACATTTTTGCTAGTAGCCATGCTCAAATCCATCCGCACATTGCTTGCTCTTACAGCCTATTTTGATTATAAAATATGGCAGATGGACATGAAAATGGTGTTCTTAAATGGATATCTTAAGAAAGATATCTATATGGAATAGCTGCTGGATTTCACATCCAGTGATACTGATCACAAGGTCTGCAAGCTACAAAGGGCCATATATGGACTTAAGCAAGCATCTCGGAGCTAGAATGCTCATTTCAGTGATGTGATCAAATCATTTGGATTCATCAAGAACGAGGAGGATCCCTGTATTTTCAAAAAGATCAGTAGGAGCACTATTATCTTTCTCGTACTATACATGGATGACATTCTCCTTATTGAAAATGATATTTTCATGTTGACCACAGTCAAAATGTGGTTGTCTAAAGAATCTTCCATGAAAGATCTAGAAGAGGCATCCTTTATTCTAGGAATTAAGGTCTATAGAGATAGACCAAATAGGATGCTAGATCTCTCACAGAAGATGTACATAGAGGAGGTGCTAAAGAGGTTTATCATGAAAAACTCCAAGAGAGGATTGGTGCCCTTCAGATATGGCATTCATCTCTCTAAGAAAATATGTCCGAACACACTTGAGGAGATTGAACGCATGAGCAAAATCTCTTATGCTTTGGCAATAGGGAGCCTCATGTACGCCATGCTATGTACGCAACCTGATATTGCCCATGCTGTGAGTGCCACGAGTAGGTATCAGTCAAATCCAGGAGAAGAGCACTGGACTTTTGTGAAATATATTTTTAAGTATTTGAGAAGGACTAAGGATATATTTCTAGTCTTTGGTAATGGAGAACTCTAGATCCAGGGGTGATCGCTGTCGTAGGTGATCAAAAATAAAATCTAACTCACAACTATATAGATAGGATGAGTCAGAATCGTATCCACAGGGATCGTATTAATTATATTTAAATAATAAATTAAAAGTAAGATTAAGATTAATTAATAGTTGATTAATTAAAAGATTATTTAAATTAATTAAAAATAAATAAATTAAATAGCAAATTAATTAAGATGGAAAGTTTCAAGTATAGAGATGGATTCTCAGGATTTCAATTGATCACTTATTTAATAGTTGGTATTCTTTTTAATATGCTTTAATTGATATCTAATCAATAAAGATATAACCTATCTTAGAAAGCACAGCCTGTATCCTTAGATCACAGCCCATCCCTTAAAGTTATAGGCTAGTTTAAATTGATTTAGATATTAAAAAATAGAATTAATCTAAATATAATTTATTCTAAGAGCATGAATTGTATCCGTAGATCACGACTCATCTCAAGGGTAATAAACTATTCCAGATTAATTGCAAGAAAATAAAGATATAAAAATTTTATATGTAAAAATAGTCTTTATTGTAAATTAAAAAGAAATACAAAAGATGAAAAATAGAAAACACCTTCAAAATAAGATCACAATGATCTCCTAAGAAAGAGAGGATCAGCCAGACATCGAGAAGCTTCTCGCTGAAATCTTCATCCTTGAATTTGAGGTCTTCCTTCCAACAACTTGGAGCAGGGATCAAGAGCAAGATGAAAAGATTTTATGGAGAAGTAGGGACTTTTGGTTTGTGGAAATTTAGAAGAAAAAAGAGGGAAGAAAAGTTTGGAGATAGAAAGATGAAGAGGAAGGGTCGGCTGTTAGGAGAAGAAAGAAAGAGAGAAAGAAGGGTTGAGAGAAGGCTTGGGAGGCTGCTGGTGGCTATTCTCTTATGGCGTCAAGATGATGGCTTTAAATAGAGGAGAGGGTGAGAGAGAGTTTGGTTGAGAAGACATTTTTAGAAGTTTATATTAGAGTTGGATTTGTGCAACTGAGAACATCAGACTCACAACCCGTTAAGAGAAGAAATGCAAAAGTCATGAACCCGCTAAGAAAATCTCACAAACTCGCCAAGACAAACCAGCACCACTTTTACTAAAAAATTACATAAAGAAACTTTTATTTTTTTATAATGATGCATATATCCTCTAAGGGTTCCTTGCATAGTATCTTCATTTTTTGTAATACAGTATGCATCCTTCTTTTGATTTAATTTCATTTTAAGTCCAATTTGCTCCAAATTTTCTTCGTCATGATACATAAATTGAGCTCTTTTCATCCATAGTATTTTTTTATAAAAAATAAAATAAAAATATCAATTCTTAAGAAATAAGAATAAATTAATTAATAAATTAATACTTTTATAAATATATTTTATATGTTTATCACACCCTCCAACTTGAACTTTACTCGTCCTCGAGTAAAGCAGATAGATTAGTAATATATACCGACTTAGTCTTGAATTAAAAGTTAGGTTTAGACACTCCTAAAGATAATTAATACTTGGCCAGACCGTTAAAGAGGTATATCATCAAATTACCAATTCAACCCAATTAATGGTTAAGTCTTAGCCATCAAAATTTTTAGAACTCTTCTTTTACCAACTTTCCACTTTACTCTCTAAATCCTCTAACTTGATGTGAGCTGGATTTATCGTCTTTCTTGCAATTTAGTACCCTTATTATATACTCTCTCTTTTTTTAATTCTTGCATCCCTACCTTTTGACGCGAACCACAACTCTTACATAGGCGAAGAAGCCTAATTACTCAGCGAGACAACGCTGACCTCTCTCTTTTTTTATTCACACTATCCATCTTTTTACGTGAACCATAATATTTACTTAGACGAAGAGGCTCGGTTACTTAGTAGGAAACCAGTATTTTTATTTTTATTTTATTTTTTAAAAAATTTTTAAGAAAAACTTTTGCATATTTTGACCTTTCCATCCAACTCTCATGAAGTATATTCTTTATTGAGATAAGTAAGAAGAAAGTTCAAGAATCACTCTTAAAATTTGGTCTGATCTAAACCCTTCCATTTATTGGGTTCCCTTAATACTTTATCAGTATCACTAAAATTATCTAGACTATAATCACTCATTGATTAGGATGCCTAATTAACTTTTAATCAAAATAAAGTTTTGGGTACATAAAACTAATTATTTCAAATCATACTTTAGGACTCGCAAGTTTTAAAGTTAATTATTCTCCCCCCAACTTAATTTTCATTATCCTTGATGGAAGAAGACAAAAATAAAAATATTTATCAAGAAGGGGTACCACCTGGTTTATTGTTTGTAGATCCTTCATAATATTCCATCAGGTTTATATAGGATGTTTGATGTGCTCCCTCAAACTTAGGCCGATCATCTTTATTGGTTTCCTACAAAAAGATAAAAACTAGAAAACTCGAAATCAAAAAAAATAAAATGAAGGGTTGTCTCCCAACAAGTGCTAAGTTTAAGATCTTCAGCTAGACCAGGCGACTCTACCTATCCAGTATCAAAAATTGGATTGAGAAATTTCAATGGTTTTGGATAGCCAATCTCAAGAAGATGGCTTCCGATCCTTGTTGGGTTCGGTGCATAGGGCGGAAGCATGGATTTCAAAGCAAAAACATGAAATCAAATAAACCAAACCCAGACCCAAGAACCACCTTATTAGCAATTAAATCATATAACATGCATTTGTAATATAAAAGAAAGTATTAGAACATACCTCTTATCGCTAAACCCTAAATTGACCCTAATCGTCGGTAGCAATCCATCAGGATTTCCACCAGGTGCCCACGTGTTCACCCTCCAACGTTGATCCACACAGAGACTTGACCAAGACACCAGCATCTCTAATTTATATAATTAAAATTCTTATAATAGGAACTTTAATTAAATGTGCAAGACCTTCTAAAGCCTTTATGTCACCTTCTTTGCCTTTCCTTATCTATCTTTATTTTTCTTTTATCTTCTTAATTTTCCTTCCTAATCTCTTAGTCTTAAGATGACTTCTTATCCTTATAATGACAAGGTCTAGACAAGAAAAGGAAGAAAGAAAATTAGACAAATAAAAACTCTTGTAAGAAAGAAAAGATAATGTTTTCTCCTTTTTCGGACTCTTGATGCGCACCCTTATTTATAATGTACGTAGGGGTGCCATCTAAAAATTCATGCCCTTCCCAAATCAATATCTCATGCCCCATCAGCCAATCTCACACCTCATCAATAAAAATGAGATATAGACTTAGTCCAAGAGGTGCCTTAAAGCAGAAGGACTCTTAGATTAATTCTACATAAGTTTTTACGTAGAGTCGCAATGCATCATCTTTGGCGCCACCCTTTTCATCCATTAGATCATGAAACAAAGCCATCCAATGGCTCTAAAAAGGGAAGCCCATTCAGCAAGAAGGCATGGAGATAAATATTGAATAGTCAATGTCCCAAGAGACTTTGACGTAGTCCAAGAGATGTCAAGGAGGAGTAGGCGGCATGGAGTCTTGGGCGGCAAGGGGGCTTGGGCGACAAAACATCTTGGGCAAAAAATTTAAAATAAAAATGAAGTATTTCATTTGTAGAAGGACTCTTCTATGCCCTATATCAAATGTCCACACCAATTAGAAAAAATTTATGCGACATAACATATGGGAAAAGTCAAAGAAGATAGGCGCCATCTTATTCCATGCGCCAAAGAGTCCTTTGCGCATGAAAGACTTCCCACATGCAAGAGAGAGACTCTCTAGCACGTGGGATGCAGGTATGTGGCACCTAATCTAAAGCTCAATCAATCTAGGTTAATCCAACTCATGACCAAATCTTATTTGGCTCAAATCGAATCTTAATTAGCCCAAATCGAAAGCCAATTCGAATCCAATTCGAATCTAGATGCTAGTGTTTGCTATATGTGCTAGCATATTCATCTTGCAAACTTGGTCTAATCTAATTAGATCCTTAATCAATTCTCTATGTGTGTGATCCATTGGATTCCACATCTAACCAATAGTGAGTTAGGATGTGATTTGACCTAATCTGGTTAGAACTCAACCAAACTGATTTAGGTCAAAACAAGCCAACCCAATATGACTTAATTTAGAACACTTTCTAATTTAATGATCAAATTAAAATTTTAATTTGATCAAACCCACAAGACATGGTTGACATCTAGCAATGTATCATGACTATCCAAAAGCTTTGAAATTTTGATGAAAATATCAAAAATACCCTTCAGTGAAAATTATCATGCAACTAGATCCTTCGATCTTCCTGCATCCTGAATATGACTTTGGGTATGGAAATATGTCAATCCCAATATCATATTCATTTCTCTTTCAATCTTATGATAATGATTCATTTAATGAAACATTAGAAACCATTTCTAATTTTTATATTGCTTTGATCAAAGTCTTCCTGAATCATTATTTGTTTGAAGCAGGTAGGATGCTATTTCCTCTTACTAGGAGAGATCGATTTCTTATTAACCTACTCACAACCTTCATATATATAATCTACCATATCCAGATCATCCCGTACATAACTGAGTCATGAATGAGTATGAACCAAAATATGGATTTGTATATATAAGATTCTGTGGTAGTTTCAAGTCAAAGGATTCCATGCACAAATTTCACTATGAGAACCAACTATTGACATGTAGATAAGACTCCATTAGATATTCTCAATTTGGATCAATTTAGTGAACTCATTCTCTAATGAGCATCCACATTCTTGTATTAGTGTCATACACAAGTTATTGTGAGATCAATCACCCTCTCAATCGAGCATACAAAGAATGTGCTAGTCTTATCGAAAAATATTGATCCCTAACTCAATGTCCCATCGACTAGGAATATTTAAATTAGGGTTTTAAGATTTTAAGTCTCACTAGTATGATCTCATCATAATCCTAAAATCATAGCCCTAATTTATAGAGTTCATCATAATCTTAAATAATAAGACACTGCATATGATGAAATAAATGCCTTTATTTATTAAAAATATCATTACATGAGTCTGGAAGATAA
>QRFJ01004633.1:22674-127027 GCA_006176705.1 Cocos nucifera
TTAAGGACCATTATAACATTCTTTATGAAAGAAATAAAATTGCAAGTGGTTTTCTTATTAATGATCTTTATCAGTTACATGTTGATGTATCTATTTTTAATATCGGGCAAAATGTGAATACCATAAAATGACCTAGGGATAGTCCAAATGATAGGTATCTATAGCACCTAAGATAGATCATATAGCAGAAGATAGGGTTAACAAATTAGAGAAAATTAGGCTATTGAGTCCGTTGACTTCCGAGTCATATCCAATTGGTGGATCTTGTCTTCATGGCAAAATGACTAAGCTCCCTTTTGTAGGACATGGAGAAAGGGCCATGGATCTTCTTATCCTAGTATATACTGGTGTGTGCGGTCCATCTGATGTGCCGGCTAGAGATAACTTTATCTACTTCATAATCTTTATCGATGATTTATCTAGATATGGGTATATGTATCTTATGAGACATAAGTCTGAAGCTTTTGAAAAGTTCAAAGAATTTAGACATGAAATAGAAAAGCAAATAGGAAAACCCATTAAGGTTCTTCGATCAAATCGAGGTGAATACCTTAGTCGGGAATTCCTGGACTATCTCAAAAAAAATGGAATAGTCTCTCAACGGACTCCACCTAAAATACCTCAACTCAACAAAGTTTCAGAATGGACGAACCAGACCCTATTAGATATGGTTCGATCCATGATGAGCTTTACAGACCTCCTTGATTTTATTTGGAGATACTATTTGTTAACTATAACATACTTACTGAATAGGGTTCCTTCTAAAATCGTTCCTACCATACCGTATGAGATATGGCATGGTAAGAAACCCAGTTTGAGTCATCTCAGAATTTGGGGTTGTCCGGCTCATGTCAAAAGATAACAAGCGGACAAGTTAGACTTTAGGTTCTTTAGAGCTCGATTTATAGGTTATCCTAAGAGTCATTAGGATATTATTTCTATATTCCAGAAGATCACAATGTGATTGTGAGTTGACATGCCATCTTTCTTAAAAAATAGTTTATTCAAGATAGCAGCATTGGAAAGCAGATCAAGCTCGAGGAGAAAGTCTCACAAGAGCAACGAGCTAAGGACCAAATGGAACCAAATCAGGTTAAGCCAATCAATTCACTACCTCCTCCACCTAGTAGATTGAAAAAGATTTTCCATCCCCCTGAGAGGTACTTAGGTACTATTTCAGAGGAAGTAGAGAAAATGTTCCTCATAGGTAATGGGGTTCATGGTGATGATCCCAAAACCTATAATGAGGCGATATCAGATATCGACTCTGAGAAATGGTTAAAGATAATGAAGTCAGAAATTGACTCGATGCACTCAAACCAAGTCTGGACCTTGGTAGATCTACCAGAAGGTATAGTACCTATTGGATGTAAATGGATCTTCAAGAGAAAGATTGGTGCAGATGGAAATGTGGAGACATTCAAGGCTAGACTAGTGGCAAAAGGTTATAGTCAACGCAAAGGCATTGACTATCAGATACCTTTTCGCCAGTGGCTATGCTAAAATTCATTTGCACATTGCTTGCTGTTGCATCCTATTTTGATTATAAAATATGGCAAATGGATGTAAAAATGACATTCTTAAATGGATATCTTGAGAAAGATATGTATATGGAACAGCCGCTAGATTTCACATCTGGTGATGATGATCACAAGGTATGCAAGCTGCAAAGGCCATATATGGACTTAAGCAAGCATCTCGGAGCTGGAATACTCATTTTAATGATGTGATCAAATTATTTGGTTTCATCAAGAATAAGGAGGAGCCATGTGTCTTCAAAAAGGTCAGTGGGGGTGCTGTTATCTTCCTCGTATTGTACGTGGATGACATCCTCCTTATTGGAAATGATATTCCCATGTTGACCATAATTAAAATGTGGTTATCTAAAAAATTCTCCATGAAAGACCTAGGAGAAGTATCCTTTATTCTAGAAATTAAGGTCTATAGAGATAGATAGAATAGGATGCTAGGACATTCATAGAAAATGTACATAGAAGAAGTGCTAAAGAGATTTAGCATGGAAAACTCTAAGAGAGGTTTGGTACCCTTCAGACATGGCATTCATCTTTCCAAGAAGATGTGCCATAGCACACCTAAGAAAATAGAATGCATGAGCAAGATCCCTTATGCTTCAATAATAGGGAGTCTCATGTATGCCACGTTATGTACACGACCTAATATAGCCCATGCTATGAGTGTCACGAGCAGATATCTGTCCAATCCAAGTGAAGAACACTGGACTTTTGTGAAATGTATCCTTAAGTACTTAAGAAGAACTAAGGATATGTTGTTGATCTTTGGTAATGGAGAACAAGTCCAGGGATATACAAACTCAAATTTTATGTCCGATGTAGATGATCGAAAGTCGATATCTGGGAGTCTGTTTGTGTGCAATGATGGAACTGTCAGTTGAAAAAGTTTCAAGCAGACAGTGATAGCAGATTCCATCATGAAAGCAGAATACATCGCTGCGACAGAAGCTGCAAAGGAGGCATTCTAGTATAAGAAGTTTGCCACAAAGATCAAAGTGATGCCATCAGATGCCATTCCTTTGTGCTGTGACAACAATGGCGCCATAGTCCTTGCTAAGGAGTCGAGGTCTCATCAAAAATCCAAGCACATTGAGCGGCGATACCACCTCATCTGCGATTACCTCGAGAAGGGATACGTCGAGGTCAAGAGAGTCGACTCCGCAGACAATGCGATGGATCCGCTTACAAAGTCATTGGGCCAACAGAAGATCGAAGCCCACCTTGAGAAGATGGAACTTAGATTTGTAGCCAATTGGTTTTAGGTCAAGTGAAAGTTTGTTAGATATATATGCCCTAGAAGCCAAAATTGGCTGACACTTGTAATACACTTCTAGGAGCAAAATTATAATTTTGACTATAAATAATAAAATGGATTATTCTCTATCACAAATGTGTATTTAGTATCTGTAATACATCTCTTGAGTTAATGATAATGATAATTCATATTTTCAAGAGTTGAAAATTTAAGACATGAATTTTCATTTATTAACTCCTAAAATGCTCCGGACCGTAGGATCATCATGAGGATGCTAATTCATCCAAAAGGTTAGTGTACGATTACTTCTTTATAGTAGATGAGTCTTGAGTCTATGGTGTAAAGACACCGGAGCGAGAGTACAGGTACTCATTAGAGAACGAGGGTACTGAGCGTGACCACCTCGAGTAGTCATAAGGAAGTCTACCTTCTCATCGATGATTGACTTGAAGCTATAGTGGTGTGTCTTGTTCTTTGACCTAAGATGCATCGGCAGTTCATCTTGAGGGTGTTATAGTTTGACTACACCATAACTCGATCTCCTAGCCATTCGGAATCCTGAGGTATATGTTTGGCTCTAGCATGTTCATTGTAGGAATTGGATTGCACCAAGATGGAATCTATCTACCTCGATAGAAGAGGAGCAGCCCTATGATGATCATGAGAATCAAGTCCATAAGCCCATGGCCATGGCAGAGATTGAAATAATAAAAAGAGTTTCTATTAGGTTTTTCACATCGGACTTGAATCGAATGATTAAATCATATGATAGAAATTAGGGTTTGATGAATTCACCTTAACCCTAATCTGATTGGGACTCAAGATAGAAGAACTTAATCACATAAGTAACTGCACTGAGAGGTTCATTTTTAGTTTTGATGGGTTGCCACCATATACTGCTAGGTGTCACTGGTGGATTTTGGGAGCAATTAGAATGATTTAGATGATCGATCATTCCAGTTGTTTGAATTAGAAGAGTTTTGATCCATTAAATGAAGTTTCGATGATGTCGATGATAGAGATCATGACATATCCCATTACCATACAGAACTAAATCTAACGGGGTCACACAAACAAGGGTTTGGATTTGGATATCATCAATTGGACTAATCCAATTCAATTGATTTGAATTAGATTCAATTAGGTTCAAGAAAATGGTGCTAGCACACGATTGAACCTAACGTTCTCCTTTTATTATCATTAAAAGTTGTCTCGACTGAGCCAAATGTGTTTATGCTCACTCGGTACCTTTACTTGATCTGACTGGAGCTTGTTCAGATTAGAAAAGGGTTGTCTAATTTTATGAGATAAATTTGAGACAACACCTGCCATTTTTCGTCACCCACTAATTTTTGTCCTTTGACTTTGGTCAAACATTGACCTTTGATCCTTGAACATCCACCCATGTGTCACGTACTTATTGGGGAGCAGATAGGGACTTGTCCCCATACTAGAATTTGGAAAGGAGGGGGTGCACACTTAGGATGGCGTGTGCCCATGGATAGGGATGCCTGGATTTCCATACGGATGGGACTTTAGGTTGCTTCTTGAATTCTACTTAGGTGACACCTAGCCATAGACTTCGACCAGTCTTAGGTGCCATCTAAGGATGAATTAGTGGGGCTCTCATCTGATTGGATCAAGTGATGTCATCCCACCAATCAGATTTTGATCTGATTGCATGAAGCAATGCGATTGGCCAGGATGATGTGGCACTACATGGCATAGTAGGATCGATAAATAAAAGCTGTCTGCACCCAACTTTCATTGAGTTCCTCTTAGCCTAAGCCCCAAGGCTACCCCTCTCCCTCCTCCATGCCATCTTCTAATCCTCTCTCTCTCCTCTCATGCCCAAGGGAAGTTGGGCTTCAGTTTGGTGCGATCCAGGCAAGAAAAGGCTAACGAGAAACGAAGAAGGCAGCACTGCTGCAGAGACGACTGCTGATCTTCAGAAGAAGTTTTGAAGATCCTCTAAATCAGATTCAGATCTAATTTTTAGAGAAATGATAAAGAAGAAGAAGAAGATCTCCAGATCCAACCTGAGTGGATACCGGTAGAGGCCAGGCGCTTGCGTGGCTTGATCCAGAACCTCAGACAATCAGCAGGATCATCAAAGGATAATCAGATTACCCACATCAAGGTATAAATTAAATTAAATTAAATTAAATTTATTTTTATTTATTAGATCTATCAAATTAGATCTGAAATATCTCAGATCTGATATGGATGCTTGAGAGAAATTTTTAAAATATCTCTCTTGATCCGATCAGATCTGAACGAACCTGATCTAAAAAATTAAGATTTTCCCTTCAGTAATGGGTACTGGAAGGATGTCAATTGGTTCTGAACATGCGTATTCTGGTGTGACCAAGAGAGAATTCAGTTCTAAAGGAGATGGTGATTCTAGAGGAGAAGTTATTGGAGCAAGTATTGATTCATATTTCTCAGCCCATGAAAAAGTGGTGCTAAAATTGCGTGGCTCTAGTAATGTATTTTTATTTTCAGTATACCCATCTATATTAAAATTATCCACTCTAAAAGAATTCAAACGTGTATGCACTGGGTCTTGAGAAATAATTCTAGGAATAGCTTTCTTAATTACATCTTTAGGTTCATCCACCTTAAAATAATTTTCAATTTGTATACTAGGCTGTTCTATAAGAGTTTCATTAACATTGGAGCTCTCAGCCATATATTGCTCCCTTGAGTCACTTATGGGCTGACTAGATAATTCTTCCATCTCCCAACTATTGAATGCAGCAGTTAGTTGACTAACTTGGGTTTCTAACTTGGCTATAGATTAAGTATGAGTTTCTAACATGTATAAAATATTCTCTTTAAATGTTGAACTATAGGCACTTGAAGAGGATTGTTGAACATTTTTATATTGGTATGCCATATAAGTTTCCTCCAGATAATCAGGTTCATAAATAATTGCTAGTTGTGATGTCTCATAAAAATTTGAATAGTTTTTCCAACCTAGACTGTAGGTGTTGGAGTAGGGGTTATAATAATTGGTCTAAGTTGGGGTAGGATAAGTCTGCTTATATACAAATTTTATAGATCAATATGCAGCTGGACATTCACTAGCCAGGTGGTTGGGACTCGAAGATATGTCACACACATGCAAGGTTGAGGTAGGAGAGTGTCTCATATTCAATAGATAGTCAAGTTTTTGGGAGAGCTCACCTACCTTATTGCAGATATCTATGGAGTTTTCAATCTCATAGATTCTACCACTATTAGGTTCATACATGGGTGTATAGGGGTCATAGGTATAAGAAGAAGGGGTAAAATATTTCTCCAGAAAGGATGCAGCCATAATAATAGGTTTATCAACTCTAAGGGTTTGTTTAATTTCAAGATCTAAGGGTTGAATTTTAGATTGTGATGAATAGTGCCCAAGTATAAACCTTACAATTAAACCTTAGAGCAGTCATAAAAAATATTAATTAATTTTTTTAGAATTTTTTTTAAAAAATAAAATGAAAAAAGATGAAAGAAATTCTAAAGATGAGAGCCTAAAGAGTCCTAAGACTAAGAATTAGATGCAAAGTGGTTAATTAGGTTTGATGTTTGTGGGTTAGTAATCAAGTTATGCAATCAATCTTGACTAAGAGTTATTCTAAATCTAGATAGCTCCTAACTGCTAAGGTCATCCTTAAGCCCTCCAAGTAAAGAATAAGCCAATCAACTGGCTAGGTAAATGTAAGATTGGTGGGAGTCACCCCGTTGCTTATCTTAAATATCAATTATGCTTGGTCAAGTAAGCTAATGAAATCAATTAAGTAACCACCTTTCTTCGGATCCAGTCATCCCCAAACCACTTGCCTTAGACACCAATTGAATTAACTAATCCTAACCCGGTCCAACTCTTAGGGTTCCTTATCTTAATGAGCTCGAGTATCCTTAGGAGCCAACGTCTAATTAAGAATTAAGGTTTGGGTCAATGCAATATGAAGGTTTGCAATTTTTGGGCTAAGGAAGGGTGATCAAATGCCCACCTTATCTTGTTTAATTGGATTTAGCATCCTTAAAGTATCTTATGAAGATGAGATGCAAAAAGTCAAGATGTCTAAGTAAAGTGAAACAGGTAAATTTAAATTAATTAGGTTTACTTATTAGATTTTGTGATTAAGTCTTTAAACCCTAAATAGCTTATGCAATGTTAATGATTTTTTAAATTTTTTTTTTAATTTTTATTATTATTTTTTATAATTATTATTTTTTAAAATTTTATTTATTTATTTAAAATAACTAAATCATGATTCCCGACAGTGGTGCCAAAATTTGATCGCTGTCGTAAGCGATCAAAAATAAAACCTAACTCACAACTATATAGATTGGATGAGTTGGGATCGTATCCATAGGGATCATAATAATTATATTTAAATAATAGATTAAAAGCAAGATTAAGATTAATTAATCATTGATTAATTAAAAAATTATTTAAATTAATTAAAAATAAATAAATTAAATAGCAAATTAATTAAGATGGAAAGTTGCAAGTATAGAGATGGATTCTCAGGATTTCAATTGATCACCTATTTGACAGTTGGTATTCTTTTTAATATGCTTTAATTGATATCTAATCAATAAACATATAACCTATCTTAGAGAGCAGGGCCTATATCCTTAGATCACAGCCCGTTCCTTAAAGTTATAGGCTAGTCTAAATTGATTTAGATATAAAAGAAAAAGAATTAACCTAAATATAATTTATCTTAAGAGTACAAATCATACCCGTAGATCATGGCTCGTCTCAAGGATAATAAACTATTCTAGATTAATTGCAAGAAAATAAAGATATAAAAATTTTATAATTAAAAATAATGTTTATTGTAAATTAAAAAGAAATACAAAAGATGGAAAATATAAAATACCTTCAAAATAAGATCACAATGATCTTCTAAGAAAGAGAGGATTAGCTAGATATCGAGAAGCTTCTCATTGAAATCTTCATCCTTAAACTTGAGGTCTTTCTTCCAACAACTTGGATCAGGGATCAAGAGCAAGATGAAAAGATTTTATGGAGAAGTAGGGGCTTTTGGTTTGTGGAAATTTAGAAGAAAAAAGAGGGAAGAAAAGTTTGGAGAGAGAAAGAAGAAGAGGAAGGGTTGGCTGTTAGGAGAAGAAAGAGAGAGAGAGAGAGAAAGAGAGAAAGAAGGGCAATAGAGAAGAGTGTTAGAGGAGAGTGTGAGAGAGAGTTTGGTTGAGAAGAGGTTTGTAGAAGTTTATATTAGAGTAGGATTTGTGCAATTGAGATCGCTCCTATTGTTTGCAAAGACCCGATTATGAATCCACATTACTGCGTTGCCACTATGTGCGTCCGCTTCAAACTCGCAGACCCGTTAGGAGAGGAAATGGAAAAGTCATGAACCCGCTAAGACAAACCAGCGCTTCTTTACTGAAAAACTACATAAAGATTTTTTCTTTATACTGATGCATATATCCTCTAAGGGTTTCTTGCATAGTATCTTCATTTTCTGTAATACCGTATACATCCTTCTTTTGATTTAATTTCATTTTAAGTCCGATTTGCAACAAATTTTCTTCGTTGCAACCCATAAATTGAGGTCTTTTCATCCAAAGTCTTTTTTCTATAAAAGATAAAATAAAAATATTAATTCTTAAGAAATAAAAATAAATTAATTAATAAATTAATACTTTTATAAATATATTTTATATATTTATCAAGAGGCATACAGACTTGAATTTTATATCTGATATAGATGATCGAAAGTCGACATTTGAAAGTCTGTTTATTTATAATAATGATGTTGTTAGCTGAAAAGTTTCAAGCAGACGGTGATAGCAAATTCCATCATAGAAGTAGAGTACATCGCTGCATCAAAAGCTGCAAAGGAGGCATTCTAGTATAAGAAGTTTGCCACAGAGCTCGGACTGATGCCATCAGATGCCGTCTCTTTGTACTACGACAATAATGGTACTATAGTCCTAGCTAAGGAGTCGAGGTCTCACCAGAAATTTAAGCACATCGAGCGGCGATACCACCTCATCCGTGATTACCTTAAGAAGAGATACGTCGAGATCAAGAAAGTCAATACTACAGATAATGTGGCTGACCTATTGATAAAGCCATTGAGCCAACAGAAGATCGAAGTCTACCTTGAGAAGATGGGACTTAGATTTATAGCCAATTGACTTTAGGTTAAGTGAGAGTTTGTTAGATGTGTGCCCTAGAAGCCAGATTGGCTGTCACTTGTAATACACTTCTAAGAATAATTTTATAATTTTGACTATAAATTAATAAATAGATTATTTTTCTATCATAGTGTGTATTTAAAAGTGTCTATGATACATCCTTTGAGCTAATGGTAATGATAATTCATATTTTTAAGAGTTAAAAATTTAAGATATGAATTTTCATAATTAACTCATAAACTGCTCCGGACCGTAGGATCATCACGAGAATGGTGATCGATTCGAAAGATTGGTGTACGATCACTTTCTTAGGATAGACGTGTCTTGAGTCTACAGTATGGAGACATCGGAGCGAGAGGATAGATAGTTATTAGAGAACGAGGGCACTAAACGTGACTACCTCGAGTAGTCATAAGAAAGTCTACCTTCTTGTCGATGACTGACTCGATGCTGCAATGGTATGTATAGTTCTTTGACCTAAGGTGCATCAGCAATTCACCTTGAGGGTGTTATAGTTTGACTACATCATAACTCGGTCTCCTAGCCATTTGGAATCCTGAGGTATACATTGGCTATAGCATGTTCATTGTAGAAATTGAATTGCACCAATAAGGGGATCTATCTACCTCGGTAGAAGAGGAGTAGCCTTATGATAATCATGAGATTTAATATCATACCTTGTTCGGGTAATTTGATTATCTTACGATGATCCTAATGTTTCCTTAGGTTCTGGAAGGAGCCACGCATATGCCTGACCTCTACTAGTATCCACTCGAGAAGAATCTGAATGTCTTCTTTTCATAAATCTTTTCTCCAAAGATTAGATCTGAATCTAATTTGAAAGTCCTTTAAAAAATTTCTGAAGGTAGTATGTCCGTCTCACGAATACCATCGCATAGATGCTGAACTCTTCATAAATTTGATTGGATCTTCTTCTCAGATTTGTGCCTAACATTTTAGGCATGTAAAAGAGAGGGAGAGAGAGATAGAGGGGTGTGGGATATCTAGAATGGTAGTCTTTGGATATGAAAAATATTTTTACATGAAGAGCTTTGGCACAAGGGTTCTTATACAAAAGCATAGCACCAAGTTAGAGTCCCTCTTTGACCAAAATCCTCATTTTTTCAACTATTGGGACCCTAGACTTGATCTCCACAAAAATCCTCAGATCCTATCTGATTTTGACACCAAAAATCAATCTAGAAGGTGGCGGCATGAGTAGATAAGGAAGAGTCCACTGTGCCTAGGACTCTTCCCTCAAGAGTTTGATCCAAATCAAACTCTATCATAACTCAGTCTAGATACCTTCAAAAATCACAAAATTTAGTACACACAATGTATAATTTATGCTCTATCACATATCCAAAAATTAAATTAAAATAATTTCTAAAAAATTTTCTAAAAACATCTGATATGGTGACCCTCAATTCTCTCAAACAGGTCAACTTTTGACCCTAGTCCAATTTGACTATGAATGGATTTAATTTCTACAATTAATCTGACCTAGACTTATTTCAGTCAGATAAAAATAAATCCATTCAAAATATAAGAATGAGTTAAATCAAATTTGACTTAGTTGCAATGAATCAGAAAGATTTCAGAAGGAGAAAGTCAGGCTCAATCGTGTGCTAGCATGATTACCTTGAACCTGATTGGATCTAATCCAAATCAATCGAATAGGATTAGCTCAATTGATGACATCTAGATCCAAACTCTTATTTGTGTGATCCAGTTAGGTTCAATTCTATATGATAATGAGATATGTCACGATCTCCATCATCAACATCATCGAAATATCTTTTGATGGACCAGAACTTTTTTGATTCATACAATTAGAATGATTGATCATCAAAATCATTCTAATTGCTCTCAAAATCCACCAGTGACACCTAGGAGTATATGGTGGCAACCCATTAGAATTGAAAGCGAATCTCTTGGTGCAGTTACCTATGTGATTGGGTTCTTCTATCTTGAGCTCCGATAGGATTAGGGTTAAGGTGAACTCGTCAAACCTAATATCCGTCATATGAATTAATCATTTGATTCGAGTCCAATGTGAAATCCTAATAGAAACTCTTTCTATCATCTTCACTCTATCATGACCATGGGATTAAGGACTCAACCTCATAATTATGATAGGGCTACTTCTCTTCTACCGAGGTAGATAGATCCCCTTATTGGTGCAATCCAATTCCTACAATGAACATGCTATAGCCAACATACATCTTAGGGTTTCAAATGGCTAGGAGACCGAGTTATGATGTAGTCAAACTATAACATCCTCAAGATAAACTATCGATGCACCTCAAATCAAAGAACTATACACACCACTATAGCATTAAGTCAGTCATCGATGAGAAGGTAGACTTCCTTATGACTACTCGAGGTGGTCATGCTCAGTGTCCTCGATCTTTAACAAGTATCTATACTCTTGCTCTGATGTCTTCACACCATAGACTCAAGATACATCTATCCTAAGAAAGCAATCGTATACCAATCTTCTAGATTGATCACCATTCTCGTGATGATCCTACGGTCGGGAGCAGTTTATGAGTTAATTATGAAAATTCATGTCTTAAATTTTTAACTCTTGAAAATATGAATTATCATTATAATTAACTCAAAGGATGTATCACAAACACTTTTAAATACACACTGTGATAGAAAAATTACCTATTTATTAATTTATAGTCAAAATTATAAAATTATCTTTAGAAGTGTATTACAAGTGACAACTAATCTAGCTTCTAGAGCACACATCTAACAGATGGTTGGTGGACTTCTCTTCCTTCGTACTCTTCAAAGCATGCTCGCATCTCCTTCTTCTTTCTCTTTGGATCTAATCTTGATCTCAGATTGGAGTTGGTGTAAAGATGGCATAGGAGACAACTATTCTTCATAGCACCTATTACCTTGAAGCAGCCTTTAACCTAAGCATGGCTCCCACTCTATACCTTTCCCTCACTTTGATCAAAAACAACTTTTTCTTGAAGCCTGAGGGTATTTAAATAGCTGCTGGAGGTGTCTGCCATGAAGAATTTGAAAGAAAATCAACATAGAATTCTTGAAACAACTCAAACAGAGCTCCCTATTGTTAACACAAAGCATTGGTTCTTGCTGGCCATCAGATGGAGATCACATGGCTCAAAAAATCCCAAAAACCATGTTTAAAAGCCTAAATCCCATCGAATTGAAATCTAGCTATTGGATTGCATTGATCAAGAAAATCTGGGCCCTTGGATCATGCTCAAAAAGTGTGAATCAAATTATCTACTATCGTCAGCCGTTCGATCAGGTTTTGAGCGAGATTTGATCGTTGGATGAAGCTTTGGAGTGCTTGTGATCATCAGATGGTATGATGGGAGCTGATGGAATTCGAATCAAAATAGGAGACACCCTTGGCCATTGGATATGAATTGGTAACAACTATAGCCACACAATCATGCATTTACTGCTCCCATGGACCCTATAGACCGACCACACCGTAGATTGCAGCGAATCAATGCTTGCCGCGCTACCTAAAATGATGATTTTACCCTTATGAACCTCGTAACAATTTTTGTGGATCCTTTAAGGGTCCATGCATTCTATGTTGGCAACTGGTCCATGGTGGACCATGCAACTTCGTGATGTCAAGGTGACGTCATAGCTGGGGGAATGGGCTGAGCTGGGCCAATTTTCATGGATGCACGTGGGCTGGGCCTAGTTGAGTAGGTTGGCTTCTCAGGCTGGGCCGACTTAACTAGCATGCCAGCTGAGCTAGGTGCACTGGCTGGGCTGGTTTTGGTGGCTTGGCTGAGCATGCCGGCTAAGCTGATTTCTTTTTTTTTATTTTTTTCTTTGAAAATTCATATTGAATCCATTTTAACTCTAATTTGCTCCAAATTTACTTTATTTGAACCAAAAAAATGAGCTCTTTCTATTTATAAAAATATGTTTTTTAAAAAGTAATAAAAATATTAATTCTTAAAAAATAAAAATAAATTAATTCATAAATTAGTATTTTTATCGATGAATTTATGGTACTTATTAACATGCGTCCCTAGAGTTTATCCTGGGGCGCATGCCCCCAGAAGGATTTCATGTAGAAATTGAGGGCACATGCCCCCTCTTGGCATGCGCCCTTAGTGGATATGGGTGGAAGAGTTTTGATGAGATCAAACTCTAGGGAGATAAAATGCAGCACCAACCCTCTTTCTTATCAGATATTTGTTACCATATTTCCCTTGATTTTGTGTCATCAAACTCTAGGGAGATAAAATGCAGCACCAACCCTCTTTCTTGTTAGATATTTGGAACCATATTTCCCTTGATTTTGTGCAACAAAACCAAGGAGAAATCAGATATTGGGCATAGGAAATTAGGAGGACTCCTAGTTTAAGCAAATTGTTTGCTTAAGGCTCTTGGACTCTAGGGTTTCATGTGATCTATAAAAGGGACCTAGATCAAAGATGTTTGATCAATTCAATTCCCACGCCAGCACTCTATCTCTCCCTCCATCTCCCATGCCATCTTCCTAATCCTCTCCCCCTTCTCCACACCCAAGGTGTTGGGCAAATCAATAAGGAAAGATTAAGGTCCTGTTACTATGAAGAACGAGTCAAGAAGATCCCAATCGTGAGACGATCATATTATTGCCGAAGATTGGATCAAAGAAAAACAAGACAGATCTCAGATTCAATTTTTTAAGATTAGATCTAGAAGGAGAAGACCTCTAGAACTGATCTGAGTGGATACTGATAGAGGCCGAGCATATGTGCGGCTAGCATCAGAACCTCATCACTTCAGATCATCATTGCAGGATAAATCATTTACCCGATCAGGTGACTATCATTGTCACTAATTTTTATTTAATTTTAATTTTTAATTTTAGATCAATGTAATTAGATCTAAGAACTCTGAGATCTAATTGGATCTATAAAATTTTTTTACTATAGATCTGATCCAATCAAATCGATCTTACGAACTAGGAACTAGATTTTTTCTTCAACTGGTATCGAAGAGGAGTTTCTAGTTCTAGATCTATTTTAGATTAGAATTAATTTATTTTTTGATATGATCAAATAAATTTTTAGATATTACATGAGATGTAATTAGATCTGAAAGCATGAGATGCAATTTAATTTTTTATATATATGATATATGCAATGCTTTTCTAGACTAGATCTATAGTTTTATATCATGGTAGTCTAGATCTGAATATTTATGAAATATTTATTAATTTTTTGATGACTATATAAGATATAATCATATCTGATGCAGGAGATGCATGTTTAAAATAAATAGATGAGATGTATGCAAAGCATGTATAGATTAGATCTTTAATCGTATAAGAGTTATATGTATTAGATCTAATTATTTTATAGTATAGTTTATATTTCTGATTAAGGCATTCCTCATGGCTGTATGATCATAAGAGTAAGAAGGATTTAAAGGTCCTTGATTTTCATTCGATGGGGTACTCTTATGGTGTGTAAGGGTGCTATGCATTTGCCCTTAATCAAAAATCAAAAATTTAATTTTCTGCATAATTCTAGATCCAAAAACTCTAAGATCTTTACATGCTTCATTTTGAACCATGTTTTAACTTAATTAAAAGTTAAGTTTATAAAATAAATTAGATCTAAAAATTAAAAATTTTTAGATCTAAGATACCTTCAGAAAACATGGGTTCGGGTATGGGTAGCTTGATTAGGTCTAGCAGTTGATCAAACTGAATCAAGAGTTAGTTAGGTAGGATCAAAAGTGCTTAGATTTGACCAGCCCATTAGATATAAGTCTTGATCAAGGTTGACTCATAGCCACATGTGGTCGACCACTTTAAGATCTAATTTGGCTCCACGATTTGGACTTGGATCGTAGGCTAACCCAATCAGATCTGATCAGATAAATTGATATCTAAGGTAAGTAAGGCAGATACGACCAGTTGTTTTTAATTGGGAGCTATTCAATGTCAATGCATCCATAGCGAGTTAATGGCATATTTCTCTCACCGATCTCACTTACCTAGCCGATTGGGTTGACCTAGTTCTGTATTAAGATGGCTAATGATTCAAGCTAACCCATGCCACTAGATTAGTCATAACCGTGATGACTAGTTAAGTCTAAGAGACCTAAATTGAAATCTTTCTCAGTAAATATTAAGTCAATTGATCTTCCACCATTGTAGATGTGTGGGCCATTCCTAGGTTTGATTGTTCTCAGCTGGATACAATGGTTTAGTTACATCAGAAAGATGCAACTATATCTATTAGGCATAGAATGCTATGGACTAGAGGATGGATTTGACTTAACTAAAGAGTAGAGCAATATTCTGGATATGGTGAGGGTCCTAATTAGAAATCTAGTTCATACAAATGGTGGGTTTGACTGAACTAAGAAGTGGAGCGATTATCCGAACATGGTGAGCTTCATAAATTAGAGACCAAAGTTGGGTGCACCATGTTTAGAGAAATATTGGATAGTAGTTGTCCACTCATCAGCTGACCCATCACCAATAATTGTTAGATAAGGTGGCCAGTCAGTGGGACCACACCATCCATTAAAAGTCTTTGATCATGGAGATTTTTGCATCTCTACTAAGGAAGTGTAGGAATCTGAGAAAATAGTGAGTACTAAATTTATTTAAAAATAAAATCTATAAATAAATTGGTTAAGTCAATTATAAATCTAACTAGAAACTTTAATTCTCTACAGAAAAATGTTTGCATCAAACTCTTTAGCCTATATCCTAGATACCCATAGATTGACCAGATCCAATTATAAGGATTGGCTCCAAAACTTGAAAATTATTTTGAGTTCTAAAATGCTGACCTATGTACTGGACCAAGAACTTTCCACTCTTTCAGCCCATCTAATCACTGATCAAAGAGCATCTCATGAAAAATGGTTGGATGATGACAACAAAGTTAGGTGTTAGGTGTTGAACTCAATGTCTGGTGAATTACAGTGTTGATATGAGGATATTAGGACTGCACGCCAAATATTGGCTCACCTACAAGAATTGTATGATGAATGGAGTCGCATAGCGCATTAGTAAGTCTCGAGGAGACTATTTAAGGCACAAAAGCATGATGGGCAGTCGGTCCAAGATCATTACTTGGCAATGATCAAGGACCTAGAAGAGCTTGAGAAGCTCGATGTCCTAATGGATAAGGATCTACAAATTAATATGATCCTATAGTCCTTGATTGATTCATATGGGTAGTTCATCATAAACTTCCATATGAACAAGCTCCAATGCATCTTGGCTGTGTTGATAAACATGTTGATTACTACTGAGCAAATCTTGAAGAGTTCAAAAGGCTCAGTTCTGGTTGTGGAGCAGACTTCTACCATAAGAAAATCATTTGGAAAGAAGAAGAAGTTCATAAAAAAAATAGAAAACAAAGGGGAAGAAGAGGAAGGGAGAACTAAAGAAGAAGACCCCAAAGAAAGGAAAATATTTTTATTGAGACTCCAATGATGATTGGAAGTGGGACTGCCTTGCGTACCTAGCCAGCCTAAAGAATACGAAGAAAGAAGAACCTTCTGGAGGTATGCTCGTCATGGAGACTAACCTAACAACTTTTTCTGCATCCAGTTGGATGCTTGACTTTGGTTCTAGTGCTCATTTGTGCACTGCTATGTAGGATCTTGAGGATAGCAGGAGACTGAGGGATGGTGAGATGATCCTATGCATCAAAACTGGAGTAAGAGTTGCTGCTATGATCATGGGAACCTACCCTCTTTGACTACCATCTGGATATATCTTAGTTTTTAGAGATTGTTATTATGTGCCTATTGCGAGTAGAAATTTGATTTTTGTTTATGTTTAGCATAAAAAAATTATATAATTAGTTTCTTCAAGGACTACTGTACAATTCTTTTTGAAAGAAATAAAATTGTAAGTGATTTCTTAATTAACTATCTCTATCAGTTGTATGTAAATATTTCTATTTATAATATCGAGCAAAACGTGAATGCCATAGGATCAAAGCAACTTAGAGATAGTATTAATAAAAAGTGCCTGTAGCATCTTAGACTAGGTCATATAGTTGAAGACGGTATTATCAAATTAAAAAAATTTAGACTAATAGGTCCATTGACTTTCAAGTCATATCTGATTTGTGAGTCATGCCTTCAAGGCAAGATGACCAAGCTACCTTTTGTAGGACATGAGAAAAGTGTCACAAACCTACTTGCCCTGGTACATACAGATGTGTGCAGCCCATTCAATATGCCGGCAAGAGGCAACTTTATCTATTTCATTACCTTTATCGATGATTTATCTCGATATGGGTATGTATACTTGATGCGATATAAGTCTGATGCCTTTAAAAAGTTCAAGAAATTCAGACATGAAGTGAAAAAGCAAACCAAAAAGTCCAATAAAGTTCTTCGATTAGATTGAGGAAGCAAAAATCTTAGTCAAGATTTTTGGACTATCTCAAGGCTAATGACATAGTCTCACAATGAACTCTATCTGAAATGCCTCAACTCAATAAGATTTCAGAGTGGAGAATCAGATCATATTAGATATGGTTCGATCCATGATGAGCTTCACAGATCTTTCTGAGTTTCTTTGGAGATATAGTTTAATAAGAGCTATTTATTTGCTGAATAGGATTCTATCTAAAATCGTTTCGTACCATACCATATGAGATATAGCATAGTAAGAAGCTAAGTTTGAGTCATCTCAAAATTTGGGATTGTTTGGCCTATGTCAAAAGATAGTAGGCAGATAATTTAGAGTTTAGATCTTTTAGAGCTTGATTCATTGGATATCCTAAAGAGTTATTAGGATATTATTTCTATCTTTCAAAAGGCCATAATGTAATTATGAGTCAATATGCCATTTTTCTTTAGAAATAATTTATTTAAGATAGTGGCATTGGAAGATAGATTAGGCTCGAGAAGAAAGTTTCGGAAGAGCAACAAGCCAAGAAACCTGAAGAACCCAATTAGTCTGTGCCGATCCACACACTACCTCCTCCATCTTGTAGATCAATAGGGATTTTCATCCTCCTAAGAGGTACTTAGGTACTATTTCAGAGGATGTAGAAAAAATATTCCTCACAAAAAATAGGGTTCATGGTGGTGATCCCAAAACCTATGACGAGACGATATCTAATATCGACTGCGAGAAATGGTAAGAGATAATGAAGTCAGAAATTGACTCAATGTGCTTGAACCAAGTCTAGATCTTGGTAGATCCACCTGAAGGTATTATATCTATTGGGTGTAAATGGATCTTCAAGAAAAAGATAAGTATAGATGGAAATGTGGAGACATTCAATGCTAGGATAGTGATGAAAGGATATAGTCAGTACGAAGGCATTGACTATCAGAAACCTTCTCACTAGTAGCCATGCTTAAATCCATCCACACATTGCTTGCTATCGTAGCATATTTTGATTAAGAAATAGGACAAATAGACATGAAAATGGCATTCCTAAATGGATATCTTGAGGAATATATCTATAAGGAATAGCCCCTTAGTTTCACATCTAGTGATGGTGATCACAAGATTTGCAAGCTGCAAAGGTCCATTTATGGACTCAAGCAAACATCTCAAAGCTGGAATGCTTGTTTCAATGATGTGATCAAATCATTTGGTTTCATTAAGAATGAGGAAGAACCCTATGTGTTCAAGAAGGTCAGTGAAAGTGCTATTGTCTTCCTCGTACTGTACGTGGATAACATCCTCTTGATTGGAAACGATATTCCCATATGTAAGCGCACCAACTGACATCACCTTTTCCTATTACCAATTGATGTTCTATGATATCGCTTGAACACCAATCATCCTTGGCATCATAAGCCCCAAAACCATATTGCGGAAGCCCCTGATCTTTAGCACAGACCTGAAAAAACCTATGACATTCTCTATAGGCAGCAAACCATCGATCCTCCATCTGGATCTGTGATGGAGTGCCTCACTCCTTAGGCTTGAGAGAGATGCCCCCCTTCTTTAGGCCTTCTTTAAGAACCCTAGGGCGGCAACTCTAGAGAGAAGAGAAGAAGAGAGTTGAGGGAGAAAAGGTCTATATTGATTCTAGCCTTCAAAACCCTAATACAACCTATGTATTTATACATAGCCATTAGGCCCGACCAAAAAACTCCATGGCTAACCCAATACATGAAAGCACTCATCGAGCCTATGTACACCTATGTCTCCCATGCTCTCATCCTTTGGATCTAGATCCAATCTATACATGAATTAGCTCCCTTAAGACCTCTCAAATCAGGCTTTAAGACCCCTAGGATCAACCCAGGACCTAGCCCAAAATAGACCCTCACATAACTCTGCCTGCGCATTGAGCCGGCTCAATCTCAACACTGAGCCGACTAAGTTTCACTGGGTTAGCTCAGTCTGAAACTGAGCCAGCCTAGTTCTGTGTCATGCCAGTAGTTTCGAATGCAAAGCTCTTTATTTTGCTTGTGCTCTGAGACTTAGTCAACCCAGTTTTGGACTGAGCTGGCTAACCTGCAAAAATTTTTTTTTCTCTACAATCTTGATTCCTCGACTTTGGTTCCTTGCTTCACCTTGTGTCCCAGATCTTCGAAGCACCAACCAAGCCCCTGGAATCTTCGGAGCCAATCTCCTGACTCCTCCTATGGCCTCCCAAGGCTTGGGAGTACCATAAATCATCACAATCTCTACCTTGGTGCCCTAAGTCTTGGCAAACCTCTCGACAATGACCTCCTGCATGTTCCCACTATCCCTATGCACTCGACAGCCCCTTGTGCAATCATTGCCTCCGCCAATCCTCTTCAGCTGTTGTGCACCCTTAAGGCCTTTGGGATGATTGCCTCCACCTTTAAAGACCTTGGCTTGCACCTCTATACCACCCTGGAATTATAGGATCCCTTCTACTCAGCAGCTGCATCACTTTTTCTGAACTTTCTTGGAGAACCCGCAACATTCTTGTACCAGCACTCGCTGCAAACCCTAACATGGTCTCCTCAGAACTATGCTTATCTTCCTGCACATGCTGCTCCACCTGAAACTGTGCATCACCAGTGCTGGTACTAGGATATCGATCCTCCTATACCCCTCTACTCTGAACTCATGTCAAATTCCTCTCCAATTATGAAGCCACCTCTTCGAAGCTCCACCTATATCCAAAGTCCACCTGATGTTGTAGAAGCAGACTCTATCATCAAGTCCCTCGAGGCCAACCACTCAATGCTGCACTACTGAGCCTGCCACTGTACCTCAAACATCATCGCTATCCCTTCGAACCCTTCGCACTCCACGGACCCCTTCGAAGCTATCTCGGATACCTCCGCAACCTGCGGGCACCTCCAAAACCCAAGAGCTCATCCAACTCTTCTAAATTCAGTGACTGAATCCTAAAAAATTCCACCCTAGTCCTTCTCTTCTGTCCCTACACCAGCCATCGCTTCAGTTGCACCTGGAGAACCATCCTCCACCTAAACGGCGACTTTCCCTGGTGCCCCTGTAGAAAAAACTTGATCCATGATACTTCTAACTGCTTGAGACCTCCTGGCACACCCTGAGACCTCCTGGCTCTTTCTGAGACCTGCTTTCAATCTCTCTAAGAAGCCCTTAACACCATCTACTAAGATACACTCCTCGACTACTGCACCACCAAGCCTTTTTCAGTCCCTGTGCCTCTAGGGTAGCGCTCCTACAGCACTCCAATGCTCCTTGACTCATCTCTGCACTGCTCTACAGCCGCCCATCCTCAACTTGCTAGACCTTTATGGATCATCCATCTCCATCATCCCTAAGGCTCTGCAAATCCATGCTCTGGTCGAACTACTGAGTACATCTCCAACTACTTTTCCACCTCCCTGACATCGAAGAACGTATAGTTGCTTCTTCAGCCTTCCTTCGATCATTATCCCTTGAAAAATGTCTCTTCAATAGTCCTACACTATCCATCTTCCTAGAAAATCTTGATGTTTTCTGCTAAGATACCTCCCTCGGCTACTGCATCATCAAGCCTCTCTCAGCACTGCATCTTCAGAAAAATGCTACTGTAGCACTCCAACGCTCCCTACCTGTCACATAACCGTCATACACCCCAGCCTTTCCACCAAGATCGATCAGCAAATCATGCACCAAATCCTTCAATCCTAAGAAAATCCTTTTTCGTTAATTCTCTCAACCTCCACCTTCAACCCGCTGCTTCCAGTTGGTCAAACCACAGCAATAACAAAGATAGATTTGAGACATACCGTGAAATTCTTGTGTAGATTTTTGATTTCACCTTGTACGACTTCTCCTTCCCTTCCATGCACCATCAGGCTCTGATATCAGATGTAAGCTAGTAATGTTCCAGGCATCACCTATCTCTGATACTAGATATAAGCGCACCAACTGGCATCACTTCTCTCTGATACCAATTGATGTTCGATGATATCGCTTGAACACCAATCATCCTTGGCATCACAAGCCCCGATACCATGTTGTGGAAGCCTCTTATTTTTAGCATGGACCTGAAGGAACTTATAACATTCTCTATGGACAACAAACCATCGATCCTTCACCTAAATTTGTGATGGGGCGCCTCCCTCTTTGGGCTTGAGGGTGATGCCCGCTTCTCCAGGCCTTCTTTAAGAACCCTAGGGAACAACTCTAGAGAGAAGAGAAGAAGAGAGTTGAGGGAGAAAAGGTCTGTATTGATTCCAGCCTTTAAAATCCTAATACAACCTATGTATTTATACATAGCCATTAGGCCCGACCAAAAAACTCCCCGGCTAACCCAATACATGAAAGCACTCACCGAGCCCGTGTACATCTATGTCTCCCATGTTCTCATCCTCTAGATCAAGATCCAATCCATACATGAATTAGCCTCCTTAAGACCTCTCAAACTAGGCCTTAAGACCCCTAGGATCAACCTAAATCCTAGCCTAAAATAGACCCTCGCATAACTCTGCCCGCACACTACGCCGACTCAGTCTCAGCACTGAGCCGGCTAAGTTCCATTGGGTCAGCTTAGTTTCAGACTGAGCTAGCCCAGTTTTATGCCATGCCAGTAGTCTTAAATGTGCAGCTCTCTATTTTGCCTATGCTTTGAGACTTAGCCGATCCAATTTTGGACTGAGCCGGCTAACCTACAGAAAATCTTTTTTCTACAGTCTTGATTCTTCGGCTTTGGTTTGTTGCTTCACCTTATGTTCCAAGTCTCCGAAGCACCAACCAAGCCCCTGGAATCCCCAGAGCCAACCCCCTGACTCCTCTCATAGCCTCCCAAGGCTTGGTTGCCTAAAGAGTTTTCTATGAAAGACCAAGAAGAAGCATCCTTTATTTTGGACATTAAGATCTATAAGGATAGACCAATGTGGATGCTAGGTCTCTTATAGAAGATATACATAGAGAAGGTGCTGACAAGGTTCAGCATGAAGAACTCCAAGAGGGAACTTATACCCTTCAAACATGGAATTCATCTCTCTAAAAAGATGTGCCCCAACACACCTGAGGAGATTAAACGAGTGAGTAAGATCTCTTATGCTTCGATAATGGAAAGCCTCATGTATGCCATGCTGTGTACATGACCTGATATCAGGCATGCTATGAGTATCACAAGCAGGTATCAGTTGAATCCAGATGAAGAGCACTAGACTTCTGTAAAATATATCCTTAAGAATTTGAGAAGGACTAAGGATATGTTTCTGATCTTTGGTAATAGAGAACTCCAGGTCCTAGGATATATAGACTCAGACTTTATATCTAACATAGATGATTGAAAGTCAACATCTAAATGTCTATTCTTGTGCAATGGTGGTGCTATAAGCTGAAAGCATTTCAAGTAGACCATGATAGTAGACTCCACTAAGGAAGCAGAGTACATCACTATTGAAAACAAATCTAGGATTTTAGGGTTATATTTTGAAACATTTTCAAAACATGTAGTAGAAGAGATGAATTAATCATATTAGTTCATGAATAATATAAGAAAGAGTCTTAGATCTAGGATCCTATTACATGATTTAAGCAAGCAATTAAATCAGAAATTAAAAAATTAGAAGAATATATGTTGATCATATCAACATCAAACTACACTAGATCAGATCTAGACATAAAACAAGAAGATCAAATCATCCTTACCTTTATAAGTTAGACTCTCTAGTTCACTGATCCATGGCTAAAGTTACAGCTTCAAGCCACACACATGTTCGACCTCTATAGGATGCCCACACGAGCCCTCAATCGCTGATAAGAAGTTAATGGCTGAAAATCAGCTACTGTGCTGATCCTTTTCGATGGTCGATCTGGATCTTTTTTTTTTTAATCTTGAACTTTCCAACTTTCAGAAGATGATCAGGAAGAATATTTTGAAGTAGAGACTCCTCTCAAAAACTCACAAAAGGAGGAGGAATAGATCTAGAGGAAATCCTTAGAAGAAGAACCCTTCTTCTTCTTTTTTTCTCTCACCAAGACACTAGGTTTGTGTCTTCTCAAAACCCCACACCCAAGGTATCTTGCACCCAACCTTTCCCATGCCCAAAGCTCTCTCTCAAGGTTCTGGAATCTCTCAAAAAATCAGGCCCTAAGACTCTTTAAATAGAGAGATATGAAACAATCATTGTCTAGGTCAAATACCTAGCAAGGAATTTCCAAAAAGGGCAAGACAAGGGGCGCCCAAATCTTGGGCGCCCCCTCCTTTTTTTCTGGTGTGGACCACCTTATTTTG
Source organism: Cocos nucifera (assembly GCA_006176705.1). Taxonomy (NCBI): domain Eukaryota; kingdom Viridiplantae; phylum Streptophyta; class Magnoliopsida; order Arecales; family Arecaceae; genus Cocos; species Cocos nucifera. The sequence continues at coordinate 46,278 of QRFJ01004633.1, forward strand.
TCACACAAAAGATCTCTTATTTCCACCAAGAATCCTAAAAAAGAATAGAGATGTGGGTGGCACAAAGCAAGGAGGAATTTTCTTTCTTAAAATTCTATCTCATAGAATTTAAATCAAAACCAACTCCTTATTTGACTTGCTCCACCACCAATTTCCATGTAAGAAAGAAAGGAGGGTAGGGACTTACATGAATTCTGGGGCATGGAGAGTTCTCTCACCAAAACTCTAAAGAAATAGGGTAGGGTTCATTGGGACTAAGGTGGCATAAGGAAAGGAAAGTCCTAGTCACACTAGGACTTTCAATTTGACTTGGTCAAATATAATCTTTTAACCAAATTAAATTAAAATTAATTCAATCCAAGTAAAATAGATCTTAGTCTAACTAATAACCTAATTAAATTTAATTTAATTTTAATTTAATTTTTAATCAAATTAGAGATTGGCTTCGTACAAGTCCTAATTGAACTAGGATTAGTTCTTCCTTGCAATTAACTTATCCAATAAACCAATTGGACTTGATCCAACCAAGCCCAAATCAAATCCAATTAAATCATATTTAATTAGACTTAATCTCAGCCCTTTGGCTTAATCAAATTAAGCTAATTAGCAATCCAATTGCTAATTGATCCTCTTACAGTACTTACACTAGGTTAAACATCAATCATATTGATTGTTTAACCTTAGAATGATTCTTAATCATCGATCAACCATTCGATTAGATCAAGAATTCTTATATGTGTAACATCATAGATTTGAACCTAAGTCGATAGCATAAAAATATTTTTTTATATCAATCAAAGTGACTATCTAGCAATGATATCCGACGGTCAGATAGGTCGAATGTGTGAAGTAACATTCTTTAAAACCCATATGGATATAGTTTCGATATAATTTATCCCCTTGACCTAAATGCTCATAGGACATCTTAAAGTTTAACTGTCAACTTTGATTACATCATCCACACTATATTTTAAAATACTAAATCCATCTCATGGATTATCCTGACCAAGATTTTGCTATATTGAAATACAATGATGCATTCTTCTCCAACTCTTGGAGTAGTCAATCCCGTCTTGATCACTCACCAACTTCACAAATACTTGACTATGCCCAAAAATCTTCCATTATTGAATTAAAAATTTAATTAGTTTGGTACCAAAGCACAGTGAGTTGCTTGCAAGCCACTATGGTGATCTTAGGTCTAAGGGATACTTATACCTATATCCCATCAGAGCAATTCTTGATAGTAAAATACTCTGGAGTTGATCACGTTCAGTGACAATGTATCCTTACATCTCACTTGTATGCTATACCAATGTCTCCAGACTTCTTAGTTAAGAGGACAACCAACCTATATGGCATACAATAATCTATGCTCGATAAATGTTGTCATCCTAATTAACACTGTATCATTTGGTCGTGAACTATTTAAGGACTAATCGATAAATCCTCTCTTTATCAAAACTAAATAGTCCTAAGAACTTCATCACAATAATTAAGTTCATTGAAAGATGTAGACTTTATGATGAAAATATTAAAATATTTATTTTATTTATTAATAAATTAATTATAATTATAAGGTAGCTCAACCATCAATAGGCTGACGATTGACTTTGGGATACATTTTTCAACAACTCCCACTTATCCTAAATCCACTCGATATAGTACCTAATACATATCTTCGACTTATTATTGTCGAACTCCTTTATCGCTAGGACTTTAGTGAAGGGATCGACTAGGTTCTTCTTTTTGTCGATCTTTTGAAGGTCAACATCACCTTGATCCATGATCTTTCAGACCAGATGGTGGTGGTGCAGTATGTACTTCGTCCATTGGTATGCCTTTGGTTTCTTTGTTTGAGCAATGGCACTAGTGCTGTCACAGTAGAGCAGGACTAGACCATTAAGAAAGGATGCTACTCTAAGCTTGATGATGAATTTTCTCAGCCATATAGCTTTCTTCACAGCATCTGATGCTGCGAGTACTCCGCTTCACAAATAAAGTCTACCACAGTATGTGGCTTAGAACTCTTCTAGTAGATAGCTCCATCATTTAGGATAAGGATATAACTTGATATGCTTCTACTATCATCATGATTAGATTGAAAGCTGGAGTCAGTAAATCCCACAAGTTTCAGATCTGACTCGCCATAAATCAACTATTGATGCTTAGTATTTCTTAAATACTTAAAGATGGCTTTCACCACTTTCTAATGATTCTCTCTTGGTTCAGATTGGTATCTACTCACTACTTCTAGTGAGTATGCTATATTTAGTCTCGTACATATCATGACGTACATGATAGATCTTACTACCGAAGTATATGGAACTCTACTCATATACTCTCTCTCTTCAGAAGTTGTCGAACAATCCTTCTTTGAGAAAAAAATTTCATGGCCTATCAGAAGATAGCTCTTTTTGAAATTCTCAATGCTGAATCTTTTCAGCATAGTTTCTACGTATGTCGATTGGGATAATCTAAGCATCCTCTTAGATCTATTCCTATAGATCTTTATTCCTACGATGTAGGATGCTTCATCCAAGTTCTTCATGGAGAACTAAGATGATAACCAAACTTTTATTTCTTGCAGTGCGGGAATGTCATTCCCAATTAAGATAATATCATCCATGTACAAGACAAAGAATACCACTGCTGGACTATTTATCCATTTATAAATATAGAGCTCTTCTCCATTCTTAATGAAGTCATACATTTTGATCACCTTATCAAAATGCATGTTTCAACTATGAGATGCTTGCTTCAATCCATAAATGGATCTTTGAAGTTTGCACACCTTAGACTCATCTATGAATGTGAACCCCTTAGGTTGTATCATATATATCTCTTTGGTCAGCTCTTCATTCAGGAAAGCTGTCTTCACATCCATCTACTAAATTTCATAATCTAGATGGATAGCTATCACAAGCATTATCCGAATGGATTTGAGCATTGCCACATGAGAGAACATCTTATCATAATCAATACCATAACATTGACGATATCTCTTAGCAATCAGATGGGCTTTATAGATCTCCACCCTTTCATCTATGCCCCTCTTTCTTTTGAAGATCCATTTACACCCAATGAGTTTAACCCCTTTGGATAGGTCAACCAATGTCCACACATCATTGACCTTCATGGACTCCATTTTGAATTTCATGGCCTCAAGCCATTTTTCAGAATCAAATCTCTACATTGCATCCATATAGGTGATCAGATCCTCATTATTCTCATCGAGTTCGATGGGATCACCATCTCGAACCAAAAAATCATAGTACCTATCTGGTTGATGTGGTACTCTATCGAATCATCTTAATGGTGTAGGTATATTGGGCTCAAGATTTGATCTAATCAAATCTGATTCAGGTTTAGCTACTGGTGTCGGTCTTTCTACCTATTGAACTTTGTTAAGTTCAACCTTAGAGGCAACAGTTCCTTCAGCAAGGAACTTCTTTTCTAAAAGATTGTCTTAAGGTTGACATATATCTTTTGTTCATTAGCATGGTAAAAGATATATCCTTTGCTCTCTTTTGGGTACCCTATGAATGTGCACTTATTAGACCTAGGTCCAAGTTTATTTGTGATTAATCATTTCACATAAGCCGGGAACCCCTTGACCCTAAGGTGTGAAAGTGCTGGCTTATGCCCTGTCCATATCTCATATGGAGTTTTAATTATGAATTTACATGAAACCCTATTTAATAGATAGCAAACCGATTCGAGTGCATATCCCCAGAAGGATATCAGCAAGCTGGCGAAACTCATCATTGATCGGACTATGTCTAACCGAGTCTAATTTCTTTTTTTAGACACACCATTATGCTGTGGTGCTCCTGGAGGAGTCCATTGGAAGAGAATCCCATTCTCCCCTAGATATGTGAGAAACTCACCAAAAAGATATTCCTCTCCTCAGTCAGATCGAAGAGTTTTAATACTCTTTTTAGTTTATTTTTCTACTTCACTTCGGAATCGTTTGAACATTTTAAATGAATTCGACTTGTGTTTCATTAGATATATATATATCCATACCTGGATAGATCATCTATGAAAGTAATAAAGTTGAGATATTCACCTCTGGCACTTATGCTCATAGGCCCATATACATTAGTATGTACTAGACCTAAGAGCTTAGTGGCTCTTTCATCTTTTTCAGTAAAAGATGACTTGGTCATTTTTTTCAAGTAAATAAGACTCACGGGTTAGAAGTGATTCACAATCACTGACTTTGAGGATTCCCTCTTGAGTCAGCCTATTTATCCTATTTTTGTTGATGTGATCTAGCTTACAGTGCCATAAGTAGATATCAGACACATTATCTAATCTAGGATGCTTACCAGTACAATAGACTATATTAACAGGTTGTGATAGTATGTACAGACCATCATTCAAATATCTAAAGAATATAGTAATGCCATTCATAATAACATTACAAAATTTTTTTTATTAAAATTTCATAATTATCTTTGGCCAAAAAGCCTACAGAAATAACATTCAAAAAGAAACTAGGACAAAAGTGATAATTACTAAGAACAATAGTATGAAACTCAAATACAAGTTTCAAAATTTTTAATGCTAGAATTGAAACTGATCTTCCATCTCCAATGTTCAGGAACCTCTTGCCTTGCTCGAATCTTCTATTAACCTGTAATCCCTATAATAAATTGCAAATATGATAAGGGCTATCGATATCCAATACCCAGTCAGTTATACCATAAATAGAGAAATTGCAAGGAGTTATCATGTAAATACCTTACGCAACAATAGCTTGCTTCTTTCTCAACCTTTTTGGGTCCAGGGGGCAATGTACTAAGGACAGTTCCTATTTCAGTGCCCCTGCTTCTTACAAAAGAAGCATTCAGCTTGAGTTTTATCAGGCTTTATCTTCTTGGTCTAGCCCTACATAGATTTCCTAGCCTAAACTTACACCTTCTTAGACTTCTTCTTCTTGTTTTTCTTTCTTTTCTTAAAGGGTCGAGAGCCAGAAGATGAACCTCCCACTAAGTTCACCAACTTCTTATGGAGCTGGTGATCCTTCTTAAAGTTTTAAAGTAACTCTAGTAACCGATGGTAGTTAACTTTAGGCTTTATCATTCTATAATTAGTAAGGAATGGGAGATAAGACTTGGACAGTGAGTTCAATATTGCATCTTTTTCTAGTTGCTCATGCAAGAAAAAGCCAAGCTTGTTCAAACGCTCCGTCAACTCGATTATGTAGAGTACATGATCAGTGACTGAAACTTCATCCCTCATCCTAGCATTGAAGATGGCACAACTAGTCTTGTACCTCTCAACATCATCGGGTGTGCCAAAAGACTCCTTCAACACTTGAAGCATGTCTTTTGGCTGAGCTATCTCAAACCTGTGATTGAACTCATTGTTCATAGCTACCAGCATAATATAGTGCACTGTAGTTCGATCACTGAGCCACTTCTGGTAAGTGTCTCTAGCTGACCCACATGCATTTGCAGCTAGCTCCTCAGGTGCCGGATATATCAAGATGTACAAGATTTGATCATGCTCTAGGATAATCTTCAACTTTCAATACCAGCTACCAAAGTTAGGTCCCATCAGCTTATCATTGTCTAACAATGATCAGAGTGAAAGAAAAGTGGCTATATCTGCATAAAAAAAAATTAAAATCTAATTAGTAATTGATTCATTAAATCTAAAGATTTGAATTTTAATTAGAAGGTTCTTCCATTATTTTATTCAAATTGATAGCCTTTATCATCAATTCAAAAAATTATCCTAATTTCTTAGTAGGTACTAGAATCCACATGGACTGCACACAAGTCTAACTTTGGTTAGTCAATCCATGTACATCTAAGGATAGATTCATAATTAATTACTTCTCTAAATAATTTTTAGTAATTTTAATTTTGCCTTAGTTCCTAATCAGTAGGCTTTGGCCTCCACCGAAAAGATCCAATTAGGTCCAACCATTAATATGATCATACTTGACCCATCTAATCAATGAATAATTAAGCCTAACTTTGGTTGGTCAACCTAGCTATCATTTAGTAAGACACGGCCAAGAAGCCATATTATGAATGATAATTCTACTAGCCGATAAGCACCAAGCCTTCGGGCCTCCAATGATTATCCAACTAATGGACTCATTATCACCCACTTAATGAGAGGCTATGATCTAGTTATCACTATAACTATTTTATTTTTAGGAACCTAATAATTTTAGAGAATTTAATTAATTTGATTTAAAGAAGAAAGAGGTCAGATGAACCAGCGTGTCATGATCCTCCCACTGGCTTCACCAAGTCAGATTAAGAAAAACTATTAATAAGCTGGTCAAGGAGCACATAAATTAGTCACACTAATTTACCTAGCTAACATGGTTTAGCTCGAATTATCAAGTGATCTGATCAAAATATAATTTCACCAAGAAGGCTAGGTAAGTGAGATCGATGGGAGGGTCTGCCAAAACTTGCCTTAGATACCATCATAAATGATCAGGTAAGTGGACTGTCAATTAAAAACCATCAGTCTGGATTGTCAGACTTACCTTAGATACCAACTGATTAATTAGTTTTGATTGGATCAATGTAACAATTCATGCTAGACTACGTAGCTAAAAATCAAGTCTATCTTGGTCCTCATTAAAGACATGGACTTGACCAACTATAACTATTGTAATTGATTTAAAGAATCCTTGACCTAATCTGTAATAACTATTGATTAGATTTAGTCAATTCTCTAATTAAGTCCATTCTTTAATCTAACCTTAGGTCTAACCTGATTAATGGACCTAATTCTCACTAACCCATTAACCCAAAGTGTTATGATTTGTATCTTAGGATCTTCAATTCATAATCCTAGATCCTAATCAAACAACTCTTAATTCTTAGTTAAGTTTTGGATTGAGGGTTGGGATTCGATATTTTAAAAATAATTTTTATATTTATAAAATATTTTGACAACATGGTTCTACCAACCAGTTGCATGTTTGATTCATAACTAATATGCAAATAAAATAAATATGAAACTACTTTAGATCTAATCTAAACATGTTCATGTAATTGAAATTATTTCAATTCTAATCAATTATAAATTACCTTAGATCAAATTTAATATATTTATGATGATAAAAAAATAGATTAAAATATTTTTAATCAGATCATAAAATTTTTTAGATCTAATCTAAAATTTTATAATTAGAATTTTAGATCAATACGTACTAGGACAATCTCTCTACTGTAAAGAGTAAACCTTACAGCAGGACAACCATATAATCAGTCCATGCAATCTAAAATATTTATATTTAGATTTAAATAAATTTAAATTTAATAAATTATAAATTAATCTAGATCATATCTAATAAATTTATAATTTATATTAGACCTACATGAACTAGGATAACCTCTCTACTATAAGGGATAAACCTTAAAGTAGGACAACCTTATAATCAATTTGTGTGATCTATTTTTAATTTTAAATTTAAATCATAGATTATAATTTAGATCTAATCTAAAAAATAATCTAAACTTGCATCACAAATCATGTAATAAAGAACCTCACTCTGATACCAATTGTTGGAAACAGATCTAGGATTTTAGGATTATATTTTGAAACTTTTTCAAAACAAGCAGTGGAAGAGATGAATTAATCATATTAATTCATAAATAATATAAGAAAGAGCCATAGATCTAAGATCCTATTACATGATTTAAGCATATAATTAAATCAAAAATTAAAACATTAGAAGAATACATGTTGATTATATTAACATCAAACTACACTAGATCAGATCTAGACATAAATCAAGGAGATCAAATCATCCTTACCTTTGCAAGATAGTCTCTCTATCTCACTGATTTAGGGCTGAGGTTGCTGCTCTAAGCTGCACATGCATCTAGCCTCTACAGGATATTTGCACGAGCCCTCGATCGCTGATTAGAAGTTCAATGGCTGGAAATCAGCATAGTATGCTAGTATTGTGCTGATCCTTCTTCGATGATCAATCTAGATCTTTCTTCTTCGAATCTTGTACTCTCCAACTTTCAAAAAATGAGAAAAAATATTTGTGAAGTAGAGACTCCTCTTAAAAACTCACAAAAGGTAGAGGAATAGATCTAGAGGATAATCCTAGAAGAAGAACACTTCTTCTTCCTTGTTTCTCTCACCAAGACACTAGGTTTATGTCTTCTCAAAACCCCACGCCCAAGGTAGCTTGCACCCAACCATTTCCATGCTCAAAGCTCCCTCTCAAGGTTCTAGAATCTCTCAAAAAATCAGACCCTAAGACCCCTTAACTAGAGAGATATGGAACAATCCTTGTCTAGGTTAAATATCTAGTAAGGAATGTCCAAAAAGGGCAAGAAAATGGACGCCCAACTCTTGGGCATCCCCTCTTTTTTCTTTGGCATGGACCACCTTGTTTTATCATACAAAAGGTCTCATATTTCCACCAAAAATCCCAAAGAAGAATCAGGGATGTGGGCAGCACAAGGCAAGGAGGATTTTTCTTTCTTAAAATTCTATCTCATAGAATTTAAATCAAAACGAACTCCTTGTTTAACTTGGTCCACAACCAATTTCCATGTAAGAAAGAAAGGAGAGCAAGGAGGCATGCATGAAGGATAGGGTGTGGAGAGTTTTCTCACCAAAACTCCAACGAAATAGGGTTGGGGTCATTGGGACTAAGGTGGCGCAAGGAAAGAAAAGTCCTAATCACACTAGGACTTCTAATTTGTCTTGGTCAAATATAATCTTTTAACCAAATTAAATTAAAATTAACTCAACTCAATTAAAATAGATCTTAATCCAACTAATAATTTGATTAAATTATATTAAATTAAATTAAATTTTAATTTAATTTTTAATCAAATTAGACATTGAGTTCATACAAGTCCAAATTGAATTAGGACTAGTTCTTTCTTGCAATTAGCTCATCCAATAAATCAATTAAACTTGATCCAATCAAAAGCAAACTAAATCTAATTAAATTATATTTAATTAGACTTAATCTCAACCCTCTGGCTTAATCAAATTAAGCCAATTAGCAATTCAATTGCTAATCGATCCTCCTTCAACACTTGCACTAGGTTAAACATCAATCATATTGATTGTTTAATCTTAGAATGATTCTTAATCATTGATCAACCATTCGATCAGATTGAGAACTCTTATGTGTATGATCCTATAGGTTTGAACCTAAGTCTGTAGCATAAAAACAAATTTCTATAGTAATCAAAGTGACCATCTAGTAATGGTACCCAATGGCCAAATAGGTTGAATGTGTGAAGCAACATTCTTTAGAATCCATGTGGATATAGTTTTCATATAATTCATCCTCTTGACCTAAATGCTTGTAGGACACCTTAAAGTTTAATTGGCAATCCTGATTAGGTCATCCACATTGTATTTCAAAATATCAAATCCATCTCATGGATTACCTTGGCTAAGGTTTGGCTATATTGAAATAACATCTTGATCACTCACCAACTTCGCAAGTACTTGACTATGCCTAAAAAACTTTCGTTACTAAATTAAAAATTCAACTAGTCCAGTACCAAAGCACAGTGAGTTGCTTGCAAGCCACTATGATGATCTCAGGTCTAAGGGATACTTGTACCTATATCCCATCAGAGCAATTCTAGATAGCAAAATGCTCTAGAGTTGGTCACATTCAGTGATGATGTATCCTTACACCTCACTTATATGCTATATCAGTATCTCCACACTTCTTAGTTAAAAGGATAACCAACCTATATGACATACAATGACCTATGCTTGATAAATGTTGTCATCCTAATTAACAGCGTATCATTTAATCATGAGCTATTTAAGGACTAATTGATAAATCCTCTCTTTATCAAAACTAAATAGTCCTAAGAACTTCATCACAATAATTGTGTTCATTAGAAGATGTAGACTTTATGATGAAAATACTAAAATATTTATTTTATTCATTAATAAATCAATTATAATTATAAGGTAGCTCAACTGTTAATAGGCTGATGATTGACTTTAGAACATATTTCCCAACAATCACTACCTTAGAAGCTATAAAGAAGGTGTTCTAGTTCAAGAAGTTCACCATAGAGTTCGAAGTGATGCCATCAGATGTCGTCTCTCTATACTGTGACAACAATGATGCCGAGATTTCACCAAAAGTCCAAGCACATTAAGCAGTCATTTCACCTCATCCGTGATTACCTTGATAAGGGATATATCGAGGTTTAGAGAATCGACAACACAAACAATGTGGCTGACCCACTAACGAAGTTTTTAGGCCAGTAGAAGATCGAAGTCCACCTTGAGAAAATGGAACTTAGATTTATAGCCAATTGGCTTTAGGTAAAATGGAAGTTTGTTAGATGTATGCCCTAGAAATCAGATTGATCGACACTTATAAAATATTTTCTAAAGGCATTTGTATAATTTTAATTTAAAATTAATAAAAGAATTATTTATTCTATAACATTGTATATAAAGTATCTGTGATACATCTATTGAGTTAACAGACATGATGACACATATTCTCAAGAGTTGAGAATTTAAGGCATGTGTTATCATAATTAATTCACAAACTACTTTGTATCGTAGGATCATCATGAGGATAATGATCAACCTAGAAGATTGGTATACGATCGCTTTCTTAGGATAGATAATTCTTGAGTCTATGGTATGGAGACATCAGAGTGAGAGTACAAATACTTATTGAGAACAAGGATACTGAGTATGACCATCATGAGTAGTCATAAAGAAGTCTACGTTCTCGTCAATGACTAGCTCGATGTTGTAGTCATGTGTATGATTCTTTGACTTGAGGTGTATCGGCAGTTCACCTTAAGGGTGTTATAGTTTGACTATACCATAACTCGATCTCCTAGACATTCAAAATTCTAAGGTCTATGTTGGCTATAGCATGTTCATTGTAGGAATTGGATTGCACCAATATGGGATCTATCAATCTCGATAGAGTAGTCCTATGATAAGCATGAGATTTAGTCATTAAGCCTATGGCCATGGCAGTGTGAATATAATAGAAAGAAATTTTTATTATAGTTTCATATTAGATTCGAATCAAATGATTCATTCATATGATAGGTATAGGGTCTGACGAGTTCACCTTGACCTAGATCCTATTAAAACTCATAATAGAAGAACCTAATCACATAGGTAGCTGCACCGAGAGGTTCACATTCGGTTCTAATGGATTGCCACCACATACTGCTAGGTGTCACTTGTAGATTTTCGGATCAATTAAAATTATCTTGATGATCGATGATTCTAATTAGGTGAATCAGAAGAGTTCTGATTTATCGAAAGGTATTTCGATGATCTTGATGATGGAGAACACAACATGTTCCATTACCATACAAAACTGAACCTAACTAGATCATACAAATAAGAGTTTGGATCTAGATGTCATCAATTAAGCTAATCTAGTTCGATTGATTTGGATTAGATCCAATCAGATTCAAGAAAATCATGCCAACACATGATTGGACTTGACTTTCTCCTCTTATGGACTTTCTGATTGGTCTGGACTTAGTCAAATTTAATTTGGCTCATCTAGAGACCCTTTATGGGTTTGTCCTAGTCTGATTAGAGCTTATCTTAGTCAGATCAGAGCTTGTCCTAGCCAGATCAAGGCTTGTCCTGATGAGATCAGGGCTTGTCTTAAATCCACGCAAGGGGCATTAGGACAAGGGGTCATTTGACCCATTCTTTGTAGGAAAGAAGAGGAGGAGCATGTGCCCCTAGATTTTATCTTGGGGTGTGCGCCCCTAGAAGGATTTCATGAAGAAATTGGGGGTGGATGCCCCCTCTTGGCGTGCGCCCTTAGTGGATAAGGGTGGAAGAGTTTTGATGAGATCAAACTCTTGAGAGACAAAATGCAGCGCCAACCATCATTCTTATCAGATATTTGGTGCCTTATTTTCCTTGATTTTGTGCAACAAAACCAAGGAGAAATCAGATATGGGCATAAGAAATTGGGAGGACTCCTGGTTTAAGCAAACTATTTGTTTAAGGCTCTAAGGCTCTAGGGTTTCATGTGGTCTATAAAAGGGACCTAGATCAAAGCTATCTGATCAATTCAATTCCCACGCCAGCACTCTATCTCTCCCTCCATCTCCCATGCCATCTTCCTAATCCCCTCTCTCTTTTCCATGCCTAAGGTGTTGGGCAAATCAGCAAGGAAAGATCAAGGTCCTGTTGTAATGAAGAATGAGTCAAAAGGATCCTGATCATGAGATGATCATACTACTACCGAAGATTGGATCAAATGCAAACCAAAAAGATCTCAAATCTAATTTTCTAAGATCAGATCTAAAAGGAGAAGACCTCTAGATCTAACTCGAGTAGACACTTGTAGAGGCCAGGCGCATGTGTGGCTAGCATCGAAACCTCGTCGCTTCAGATCATCACTGTAGGGTAAACTATTTACCCAATCAGGTGATAATCATTATCACTAATTTTTATTTTATTTTAATTTTAGTTTTAGATCAGTTTAATCAAATCTGAGAACTCTTAAATCTAATCGAATCTAGAAAAAAATTTAAAAATTTTTGCTACATATCTGATTCGATCAGATCAATCCTATGGACTTGGAACTAGGTTTTTTCTTCATGGATGAGGGCAGTGTTAAGCTCCGATAAGGTGTGGTGGCACAGTCAGAGATTTGGCAGCAGGCGATTGATAGTGGCGAAGCAAGGAATGGCTAGCAATGAGGTCTAGATGGCAGGAATCATGGGAAAACATCTAGAAAACAAAGGATCCTCCGCATATTAATACTTTCTCCAATCATTGGTCGATCATCGATGGCCAAAACTTTCAAGAAAGGTAGCTACTAGGTGGGGATCATGACCTAGGTGTGTGGCACATTAGGCAATGGCACCGTGGCCGAAAATAGGGAAGGCTCGACCAAATAGGAAAAAATAGGAGTTTCTTTCTCCTACTGATTTTGGTCAAAATCAAAGCCGGCGATGCTGCATAGGGCCATAGAAAGAAGTAGAGGGAAGAGAGGACATGAGTTCGAGGCCTTACCCGGAGATGCCACGATTTCAAGCAAGCACAATAAGGGTAGGCCGTGGCTTCAATGAGAGAAAAGAGGGAGAGAGCAAAGAGGAGATGGCTAACTGCTTGGGATGAGGGTTAATGGGCTTCCTTTTTATAGAGATCTAGGGTTTTAGTTGCCCTAAGTCTCTACTTTCCCTAGTAGAATTGGGGAATAAGAGGACGAAGAAGACTCCTTCCAAGAGTCTTCTTTGTTCTTCTTTTTTTAAAAAAAGAAAATTCATTGGGTTTTGTGCTAATTTTTTCTAATGGGCTGGTCCAATTGGATTAGGCTATCACATACTCTAGTAGAAAATTATTGCTAATTGAAATCCTTGATTCACTTAGTTATTGTTTGTGATCATGAGATGCTTACTTTCCATGTAGTTGGTCTTTATTTATTGAATGTTTACTTCTATGTCTAGTTGCATCACTTCTAATGATTTTGGGCATTTTGCGCATTGTATAATTGTTTGACTAATGGTCAATTAGTTGTGAAAGAATTATGCCCTACAAGCCAATCGTATTTTGTTATGTGATAGGGTCTTTTCTGTTATTACTTCCAACTCATGTATGACACTTATTATTATTCAGAAATAAAGAGGTAATTTTATGTTTCATCATCTGTTGTGTCTTAAATAAAATTAAGATTATGATGAACTCCATAGATTAGGGCAATGATTTTATGGGCATGAAGGATTCATGTCAATGAGACCTAAAAACCTAAAATCCTAAAACAATCCTAGCCATTAGATCATTGAGTTGGAGATCAATGATTCCAGAAAGACTAGCACATCATATGTATGCTCAAAGAAGAGGATGGTTGATCTCACAACTACTTGTCTAAGGACACTAATACAAGGATGTGGGTGCTCATTAGGATATGAGTACATTTATTTGATCCGCCAAGAGAATATCTTATGGAAGTCTTACTTTTGTATGTCAAAAGATGATTCTCTAAGTGGGAGTTGTGCTAGTGATCCTTAGACCTGAGATCACCATGCAATCTTATGCACATGAATCCATACTTTAGTTTATACTCAATGATGATCAAGTCATGAATGGAATATTTTGGATATGGTGGATTGTGTATGAAGGTTGTGAGTAGATCAACAAGAAATCGATCACTCTACGTAAGAGGAGATGACATTCCATATATTCTCATCTCTAGATAACTCAGTAGGTCTTTGGCCAAAGCAATATAAAGATTAGATAGGATTTCTAATGCTTTATTAGAGTTATCATTGATTAATGAAGAATCAATAGGAATATATGTTTGCATTTGACATAATTCCATACTCATGAATATATTCGGGATGCAAGAAGATCGAAAGATTGAATTACATGATAACTTGCGATTGAAGGGTATTTTGATAATTTCAACTAAATTTCACATCTTTCAGGTAGGCATGACATGTTCCTAGATGTCAATCATGTCTTGTGGGTTTTTATGAATTAAAAAAATTAATTCATGAGTCAATTAGAAAGAGTTCTAATTTGACAACTTGGGTTGACATGGGTTTGACGTAAATCGATTAGATGAAATCTACTCTAATCATGTCAACATGTATCCAGGACTACTACTAGCTAGATGTGGAACCCATAGAGCCACACACATAAGAAAGTTAGCCAAGAACAGGTTTTGGTCGGTTGGTTGGATCAAAGGAACCAACTAGGGTTGTCAGGAAACATGCTAGCACATGTGGCATAAACCCTAGCTCCTTAATCAAAGAAATTTGATTAAAATCTTATTGAATTAGTTAACCCAATTGAGCCATTAATTAATTGGGTTAGGTTCTAACTTGGATCACATTTATCTAGATTTTATTAGACTTAATTCAGTCATTTGGGGCACCATATATAGAGTCCAAATTGATTGGAACTCTATCAAGTCCTGCACCACATGGACAAGGCTGAAATTATTTCATTTGGTTAAGGGGCATTAAGAAGTCCTTTTAATTTGAAATCATTGTCTATCTAAAGCCCTCTCAACACTAAAGTGTGGCATAATGAGTAAAGTATGCCATGGATGGATATCGGTGTGAAGTGCCCTTATTTCTTGGCATGCATGGGATGAAGCAGCCCGAAGAGTCATGACTTCATGCTATTATTTCTTCCTGTTAGGATATATTCATGCCGCAAATTTATGCCATCAGAAGCCTAGTTCAAATGGATTTCCAAGTGGCAAAATTAGATTTAATCTGATTTGTGAAAGGGCATTGAAAACACCTTTCTATTGCTGGCGGACACAAGGAAGGCTGAAATAACATATCTAAAAATTAAGAGTCCTTCTCATATAAGTCTCTTAATTTTGGTGATTTGAGGAACATGGGAATAGGCATATTTAGACCCACTTGCACCCCTCCTATTTCTATAAATAGGGGGCAGTAGATTGGTTTAAGGCATTCTATTGCCCAAAGGTAGCAACCCAAGAGGGGGGGGGGGTGAATTGGGTTCTTATAAAAGCTTTGGCCAAATTTAACTCTAAGCAATTATGTGCTTTGATTTTAATTTAAGTGGTGAGGATGAGATATATATAATATGAGTAGCAAAATTAAGATAACAAAATCAAACTATGAAAGTAAAGTAAGAATTATAAGCATGCAAAGTATATAGAGAGATAGAAGAAAAAAGCACAACACAAACACACAAAGATTTATAGTGGTTTGGAGCAACCCGCTCCTACGTCCACTCTCCAAGCTTTTCTTGAGAATTTTACTACAATCTACCCT
This sequence comes from Cocos nucifera, assembly GCA_006176705.1. NCBI lineage: Eukaryota > Viridiplantae > Streptophyta > Magnoliopsida > Arecales > Arecaceae > Cocos > Cocos nucifera. The sequence goes on from QRFJ01004633.1 coordinate 62,030, forward strand.
TGATTATAGTGTGCTTGTTTTCCCAAGCTCACAAACAAACCTAGTTGGTTTTCATAGGAGCACCATCCAAAACCTAACACCGTTAGTTTTTTGGGTTCACTAACAACCTAGTTGATTTTTCGAGATCACCAATCATAACCTACAATGTCTAATTCTAGACTTGGATGGGCCTAAACCCCAAGTTTCTTTCCCTCAAAGAAACTTGTAAAGAAATGAAAAAATACAAATAAAATTTCAGCATAATATAAAAAATAGAGTATAAGCTCTTTTAAATCCTAAAGAATAAGTCGATAATGTGCTCGATTGAAGCTTGGCTTTTCTTCAAATTGTGTTTGAGAGGATGTGGAAGATGTTAGAGAAGATTGCTTTGAAGGCTTGCTGAAATCTATGCATAACACTCCTCTCTTTTCTCTTTTCTTTGGATATTCAATGTTCCTCACAAAATCTAAAAGATTCTCTCTATAAATCCCTTAATCTCTTTCTTCTATTTTTTTCAATTGATTCTCCACCTTTAGATACCTTTAGAGAAGGTTGGGGTAAGAGTTCTAGCCGTTGGAAGCTCTAAAATAGCTGTTGGGGTCAAAAAATAGTCGTTGGAAAAATATCCATTAAAGGCTATTCGTGCAGATCGAGACCTCTCAGTTTTTCATGAGATCTCTCACTAGATTTTGAGACCTCTCAATTTTTCATAAGTCGTCTCACTAGAACCATGAGACTTCTCAAAAAATCTGTGAGACCTCTCACTCTCGGAGCATAGAAATGAAGTTTCCTAAGAACGAGACGTCTCGAGTTCAACTTGAGAACTCTCAAGACTGTGCCAGAATACTGTTTCATTATGCCAGACCACTCGAGAGCTCTCAAAAAAAATCTAAGACTTCTCAAAAAATTCTGACTTCATTTTTCTTTAATGTTTGACCTTCCAAACTTGAGTTTCTTGACCCCAAACTCTTTTAAACATAATTATTTCCTTCAATTTTAATTTTTCTTCTTTTAATCATACATTCTTCATACTAAGCCATCCAAATATGTGTAAATTTGCTCTTTTAAGTATTTTGGCATGGCATCTTGAGAGGATTTATTCTTGAGATAAAATCTTTATTTTGGATACTTGAGAAATCCTACACACATTTTTGAAATACATGATTAGATACATAATATACTCAATATTTTAGAATCATCAAAATCAATCTCAGGGTCAACAATCTTTTCCTTTTTGATGATGACAAAATCTTGAGTATATGCATAATAAAAGCAAATAATGTATTTCTATGCATTTTGCTAAAAAGTATCATGAAGTATAGATTAAACACATGAATGAGTACTTCATGAATATTCTCAATTATTCTTTTGGTTCATTGCATATATTTCATATACTCATAAAAAATATTTCAATTCATATCAGTGAGTATTCAGTTTTCATTTCAAGCATCAATACAATTCATTGAGTTTCTTCAAGCACATACTCAACATTCCTCTCCTCTTTTTTGATAGCATCAAAAAGCTCAAGAGAAAGAAATAAGAAATAATCATCAAAATCAATAATATGATTATATCAAAGTAAGAATTGCATTAAGTTCAGAAAATTAATTTATATGAGTCATCAAAATCAACATCAAAGCATTAAATTGAGAGATGTATGAAATCAATTTAAATGAATCATCTCTCTTTTGAAAATTTATCATTTGACTCAAAATAAGTTTCAAATATTTATTTTAATTTCAAAAATTAGCTTGAATTTAAATATTATATGCTTTTCCCCTTTTTGAATGAATATGATCTTTATTCAGATTTTCAAATATGCACTTTAAGTTTTAAGAGGAATAGTGCTTTTCAAAATATTTGAATATAAAATCAAGCATAATATATACTTTAATATTCTAACTTTTATTTCTTAAAAAATTTTGGTCAATTAGATTTGAAAAAAGTATGTATCGAGAATGTATCGAGCAAAGTAAAATAAACAGTATCAAAGCATAAGATAGTCACATTTTCAAATTCATTGCTTTGAGTAAAATATTATATCAAAATAAATAATTCATAAGAATTTTGCAATGCACATGAAAAATTTAGGATCAAATTTAAACTTTTAAATGGATTTTAAAATTTATTCCTTGGAGTAAGAATATGTTTTCAAATTAGTCAAAATTTTTTTAATCAAATCAAGTTAGAAAATATCTCTCCCCCTGTTTTTCATACTTATAGCAAGATTAATTTACTTTTCAACTTCCTTCCCTTCTTTATTTCAAATCAAGCAAATTCAACACAAATTTAACCACTAAATTTAGATTTTTAAAATTTAAAATATATTTTTAATTTCAAAGGCCTTTTTTATTAAATGATTACTTTCTTCTTTAATATTTTCTCCTCCTTACTTTAACAAACAAAGTCATTTCTTTGAAAGATTTTCTTGATACCAATTAAACTATGTTTTAGATCAAATCATAATTTTGCTGGTTCAATACCATTTAAAGATTAATTTACAAATTCAGTTTGATACCAATGATTTTAGTTTTGAATTAAATCAAGATGAATTGATTCAAATTAAACGGTTTAAGGATTTAGAATAATAAATCAATTTGAATTGATATCAGCAAATTAGTTAAGGCAAATCATAAAGAAATTTTCAGTCATTCTTTAAAAAGATCATTTCTTCCTTTTCATAAGAAATATCAAGCAAATAGGTTCAGAAAAGGTATGTATTTTTGAGTTTGTTTCAAATGATATCATATCAAACATATAGCTATGTAAAATCATATTTAAAATAAAGATATTCTTCTCTTTTTGCCAAAAGATAAATCAATCAGATACATGGCAATAGTAAGTTGTTTGATATCAAATAATTAAAACTAAAGTTCTCCATGAATATTTAGCAATTTAAAACATTTATATCCAATAAGAATCTTTTAATTTAAATTTATTAATTATAAAATTGGTATGGAAAGACTTAAAATATTATGCTGAATTTTAAAATAAACCATTTCATCCATAGCATGATATATAGAGGAGAGCGTATAATCTTTAAAATCAAAGCATTCAAATTATTGCAAGCATCAAAATCAATCCATTAAACATAAGAAGTATTTCAAGCAAGAAATTTTATATGCAAGCATATTAATTCAAGGATTCATTTAATTAAAAAGATTTTAACAATCATTGGTGGTATGATGAAAAAAAAAGATTTAGATTATACCAACAATCATCATCCATCATCTTGACATCCAAGGAATCTAAATAAAGATGTTTTCCTCTTTTAAGAACACTGGATCCTTGGCAAACCTGTAAGATCACTTCAAAGCTTTTGGTACCCAAGCCATCTTGGGTCCATAGGAGTTAGTATTTAAGGTTTCTTTTGGAACCCAAATTTATCTTATCAAGGTTTGACCAATTCTTTTAAAGTTGCATTCCGAAATCTTGTGGCCAATTTGATTACACTTAAAGCACTTAAAAGAATGATCTTTGATGGAAGCTCGTGTAAAAATACCTTTTGTAGTTTGCTATTTTTTTGAAGTATTAAAATTAATTTCTATTTTATTGAAAACAGCCCCATTGGATTTTACCAAGGATTGAAGATTTTCAAAGCTAATTGTAAACTTTTTAGCTATAGGTTTCAAACCTCAACTTCTCTTCTTAATTTCTTATTTTCTTCCAAGAGCTCTTTCTTTTCAATTGAAAGATTTTCATTTTCTTTTAGGAAAGATTTTAGAATATCATTTTCTTTTTTAAGCTCAAGAATTTTTTTATCTAAAGAATTTTCAGATTTAATCCAATTTTTTTTCTTTAGCTAAAGAATTCTTTTCTTTCATTAAATTAGAATTATTCTTTTCAAGCTCCCTACTTTTCTGCCTTAACTTTTTAAATTCATTCATAAGTTCATTAAAGGCTTCTTGAAGCTCATCAAATGGAAATTCAAAAGAATTATCAATGTTTACCTCATCATTTTAAGCCATCAAGCAAGAATTTATGATGCTTTCTTCCTTTTTCTAATTCTTTTCTTTTTTGCTTTGCTCCCCCTTAATTGATGCATTCTTCTTCTTTTGTTTCTTCTTCTTTTTCTTCTTTTCATCTTCATGAGATATAAGGCATAGGTTGGGGTGAGCTTCCTTTTCTTCTTGGAAGCTTGATTCTTCTATTTGATTTGCTCCCTCATAAATTTTTTTCAAATTCTCCCATACATGTTTTGCTGAAATATATGAAGAAATTGCATTAAATACATTTAACTTTAAGGAGCAATAAAGTATATTCATGGCCTTAGTATTAAGTTGGGCCATTTCTTTATTATGCTCTTTTAATGCTTTGGGGATGTGTGAGACATCGATTATAATCTTCCATAGGTTATAATCATGTGCTTGTATGAAGATGTGCATGCATGCTTTCCAATAACTATAATGTGAGCCATTAAAAAGTGGCGATTTATCTATAGAATATCCATCAATAAATAAAGACTCCATTTGGGTTGCCATAATCTTTAACTCTAGATGGTTAGGTCAATAATCAATAACAAAGTACCCGCTCTAATACCAATTGTTGCCCAGAGGTAGCAACCCAAGAGGGAGAGGTGAATTGGGTTCTTATAAAAGCTTTGGTCAAATTTAACTCTAAGCAATTATGTGCTTTGATTTTAATCTAAGTGGTGAGGATGAGATGTATATAATATGAGCAACAGAATTAAGATAATAAAATCAAACTATGAAAGTAAAGTAAGAATTATAAGAATGCAAAGTATATAGAGAGATAGAAGAAAAAAAGCACAACACAAATATACAAAGATTTACAGTGGTTCGGAGCAACCCGCTCTTACGTCCACTCCCCAAGCTTCCCTTGGGAATTCTACTATAATCTATCCTTGATTATAGTATATTTGTTTTTCCAGGCTCACAAACAAACCTAGTTGGTTTTTACAGGAGCACCAACCAAAATCTAACACCGTTAGTTTTTTGGGTTCACTAACAACCCAATTGATTTTTTAGGATCATCAACCAATACCTACAGTATCCAATTTGGGACTTGGATGGGCCTAAATTTTAAGTTTCTTTCCTCTAAAGAAACTTTTAAAGAAATCAAAAAATATAAGTAAAGTTTCAGCATAATATAAAAAAAATAGAGTATAAGCTCTTTTAAATTCTAAAGAACAAGTCGATAATGTGCTCGATTGAAGCTTGGCATTTCTTCAAATTATGATTGAGAGGATGTGGAAGATGTTGGAGAAGATTGCTTTGAAGGCTCGCTGAAATCTGTGCATAACGCTTCTCTCTTTTTTCTTTTCTTTGGATATTCAATATTCCTCATAAAATCTGAAAGATTCTCTCTCTAAATTTCTTAATATTTTTTTCTATTTTTTTTAATTAATTTTTTACCTTTAAATACCTTTAGAGAAGGTTGGAGTAAGAGTTCTAGCCATTGGAAGCTCTGAAATAGCCGTTAGGGTCGAAAAATAACCGTTGGAAAAATATCCGTTAAAGGCTATCCGCGCAGATCGAGACCTCTTGGTTTTTCATGAGATCTTTAGATTTTGAGATCTCTCAATCTTTTAGGAGATGTCTCACCAGAACCACGAGACCTCTCGAGAAATCTGCGAGACCTCTTGCTCTTAGAGCACAGAAATAAAGTTTCTATCTTCTGATAACGAGACATCTCAAGTTCAACTCAAGACCTCTCGAGACTGTGCCAGAATACTATTTCATTATGCCAAACCACTCGAGAGCTCTCGAAAAAAATCTCAAATGTTTTGAAAAATTTTAACTTTATTTTTTTTTAATGTTTGACCTTCCAAACTTGAGTTTCTTGACCCCAAACTCTTTTAAACATAATTGCTTCCTTTAATTTTAATTTCTCTTCTTTCAATCATACTTTCTTCATACCAAGCCATCCAAATATGTGTGAATTTACTCTTTTAAGTATTTTAGCATGGCATCTTGAGAGGATTTATTCTTGAGATAATTTTTTTATTTTGGATACTTAAAAAATCCTACACACATTCTTGAAACACATGATTAGATACATAATAAACTCAATATTTTGAAATCGTCAAAATCAATCTCAGGATCAACACATTCTAACTCTATCCAATCAATTTTCTTCCTTCTCTTGTCAAGATAAGGTCTTTTAAAAAAAGACAAGGAGTCTTCTTTAAGACAAGAGTTTAGGAAGAGAATTAGGAGGAAATTAGAGGAAGAGAAAGAGAGTTTAGGAGTCCAAATAAAAGTCAAGAAAGGAGAAACCAAGTTCAAGTCAAATGGTGGTCGAGTCCAGGTTAAACAATGTGTTTGATCAAACTGAGTTCTAAGGTGTAGAACTCATCAACAAGGTTATTGAAGGAGTCCTGCTCTTGGAGCGATTTTCATGTGGATCACCTATGGAAGGCATATGCTTGTGTGTCTATGAAAATTACAAATTTAGCATAAAAGATATTTATCTAACCTATATCGTAATTGTCTTGATTATTGATCATTAATTGCAATTAGTCAAGGGATCTTGGGTCTAGGGTTTAGGGTGTCATGGGTTTCATGATTATAAATTTTTGAAATATAATATTCCATTGCATTATAGAAATCCAACAGTGGTATCAGAGCAACCTTGATTGATTCAATTAATGATCAATTTGATGTTATGATATATGATATGCAAGTCATGTTAATATATGTAGCATGATAGTTGTTACACATATTGGATTGTTGATTGCCACTGATTAGGTATTTCACCTAAACCTTAATCAATATTAGAGATATGTTTACAAAAGTTAATTATCATTTTGACATAAGGTAGTCCTAACATAGCAGTGGACGTCTGCTATATTGTAAGGTTGTCCTAGAATGATGATATAACTATATACATTTGGCATAGCATGCTATTGTTTTTGATTATCATGTTATGCTTTTTATGATATGATATAGCATGTGATATAGTTTGATAAAGTAAGATAGGATGTATATTAGAGACCTTTAAAGCCCTCTTAAAAATCATATTTAGTCGTAGCATTGAAAATCAAAAGCAGATCTATTTAGGAAATGATTGATCAATTGGTGTCTAGAAAAGTGGTTCTAGGAAGGTAAAGAGATCATGGTTTTTAATTGAGTCCATTTCTTACTTGGCCAAATCTTTTGATGTCTAAGGAAAGAACAGGAGGCCTCCTACCTCTCTCCCACTTACCTGGCCAATTTGATTCATTCAAAAATTGAATTGAAAATGCTTAATGATTATGACACTACTAATGCCTTCCTTCATGCTAAGTCAAAATCATGTCAAAAACTATGGTATGTTTGTTGTGTAACACAAGGCCTACTATAGGAATTGATGTGGGATTCTCTTGGTGTTGGGGGAGTCTGGCCAGAACACCATCACCTCAAGACCTTTTCGATACCACTTGCATTGTACTTGATCATGTATAGATACTGCAAAAGAAAGAAAGAAGAATAAAAGATAACAGATAACACACAATCAAGTATGTAGACTAGACCAAGATCTATCTTCGAGGGACATGCAAACTTCACTATAAGAGAAATAAAATCAAACAAATATAAGAAAAACTTATTACTTAACTCTTGTATAAGAGTTTCTTAACAAAAAATCCTAAAATTCTTATAAAAGCTCTTTGAAACCTCTCAAGAAGCCTCTCAACATCTCTAGGGCATCACCAACTTTCCAATATAACAAACAATTCATCAATAGGAGTTATATAGACTCCAAAATCATTAAAATAGTATTTCAGTAGGAAATCTAGTTTTGAACACACCCAAGATCACTTCCTGGCCATCTGAACATAACTGACTTGAACTAGAGCCATTAGATCATGCAAACAGTATTTGATCAAGCTTGGATTTCATCTAAGCCATCCAATTATGACTGGCTTGCTCTTAGGCCATTGGATCATGGCATGGTCCATCGAAAATCCCATAAAACATGCAAAACCATCGAGAAACGACTATCGGTCCACCATGGACTACATGAAATGGGAGGAAAATGGATCCCAGTCCACCGATCATGCATGGACCAAATGATGGGTCTGGGTGCACCCACTGGGCCTAGCACACCCATGTGGCCCATGCCCACATGGCCCGCATGGCCTGCATCATGCCTGGGCCGACCCAGCATGTGGCTAGCCCAGTATGCCATGTGTTGCCTACTAGGCTTGCACCGCCACCAACCTACGCCGGCCTATGGGCCCCCGACGGCCCGTGGATCATGCTACTCACTCCGACACTCCCTCGCATGTATCTTCTCCATCTAGACTTTGTTTGGACTATTTTTAGACTCGTTGAATTCTATTCATCATTCTGGACCTTGTTTTAGACTTATTATAAATTGAATCTTAAGATATTTTATTGAAAAATATATTCCAAAGCCAATCACCAGGTTATTGATGGTTGAGCTATCTTTATAAATATAAAAAAATTATTATGAATAAAAGTTTATTTTAATATTTTTTATCATAAATTTACATCTTTTAATGAACTCTTATATTGTGATGAAGTTTTTAGGACTATTTAGATTCGATAAAGATAGGATTTATCAATTAATCCTTAAACTATTCGCAACCAAATGATACATTATTAACTAGGATGATAATGTTTATCGAGTATAGGTTGTTTACCATATAGGTTGATTATCCTATTAACTAAGGAGTATGGAGACACTAGCATGACATACAAGTGAGATGTAGGGATACATCATCACTGAATATGATCAACTCCAAAGTATTCTGCTATCGAGAATTGCTCTGATGGAATATGGGTATAAGTGTCCCTTAGACCTGAGATCACCATAGTGGCTTGCAAGCAACTCATTGTGCTTTGGTGCTGGACTACCTAAATTTTTAATTTAGTGATGGAAGATTTTTAGGCACAGCCAAGTATTTATAAAGTCGGTGAGTGATCAAGATGAAATTGCCCACTTCAAGAGTTTAGAGAAAATCCATCGCTATATTTCAATTTAGCAAAAACTTGACCAGGGTAATCCATGTGATGGATTTAGTATTTTGAAATGCAATGTGGATGACCTAATAAGAGTTGATAGTTAAATCTTGAGTCATCCTATAAGAATTTATGGTCAAGAAGATGAATTATATGAAAACCATATCCACATGGGTTCTAAGAGTGTTGCTTTATACATTCGACCTATCCAGCTGTCAGATACCATTGCTTGATGGTCACTTTGATTGGTATAAAAATTTATTTCTATGCTACCAGCTTAGATTCGAACCTATGGAGTCACACATATTAGAGATCTTGATCTGATGGAATAGTTGATTAATGATTGAGAATCATTCTAGGGTCAAACAATCAATACGATTAATGTTTGACTTAGTGCAAGTGTTGTAGGAGGATTGATTAGCAATCAATTTGATAATTGGCTCAATCTGATTGAGCTAAAGGGCTTAAATCGAGTCTAGTTGAATAAAATTTGGTTTGGGCTTGATTAGATCAAGTCTAACTGATTTATGGGATTAGCCAATTGTAAGGAGGAACAAGTCCCTGTTCTATTAGAACTTGTGTGCACCTAATTTTTAATTTGATTAAAATTTAGATCAAATTTAAATTTGATTTAATTGAGCTCTTAGTTAGACTAAGTTCATCCTTAATTGGGTTGCACATGTTTTGATTAGATTCAAAAACTGGTTGGACCAAGTCAAAACTCTCTCTCCTTGCACCACCTAGCTTTTCGATGCCCCACCCTTGGTTTTGGCATGAGATCTCTTATGCCCAGAGAGTGTCTATGCCAACATATGCACCCCCTTGCTTCTTAGCTGGAAGTTTATTTTGGACCAAGTCAAAACTAGGAAGTAGTTTTGATTTTAAACTCTATTTGATAGAGTTTTATAAAACTAAAGCTTTTCCCCTTGTATGGTGCCAAACCACTAGATATTCCTCTATTTTTTTGATAGAATTAAAGTAGGTTTGTGCACCACTTCTAGGTTCTCCATGCCAAGTAACTAGGAGCGGGCACCCTAGAGTCAGGCACTATAATTCTTATCCAATTTGGACATTCCTTTTTAGGTGTTTGACCTAGACAAGGACTCCTCCTTTTCTCTCTATTTAAAGGACCTTTGGGCATGATTTTTCTATAGCAAATATATCAGAAAGAGAGGGCTTGAGCATGGGTTCCTTGGGCACAAAAGGGTTGTAGGCATGAACCATCATAAAGACACAAGTTTGTTGTGTCTTGGTAAGAGGAAAGAAATAGAGAAGAAGGGTCTTCTCTAGGATTTTATTTTGCATCTTCTTCTACCACCTTTTTGAGAGAAAAATGTGACGAAGAAGACCTCTCTCAAATCCTTCTATCTCCTCCTTTGGTCCTTGGAGAGTCCAAGTTATTTGAAGAAGGAGGTTTGCGATCAACAATCAAAGAAGGATCAGCATAGTGCTAGCATACTGTGCTGATTTCTAATTACTAGATTTTGGATCAAGTTCGAGGCTTTATATGGACTTCCCATAGAAGCCAGATGCATGTGTAGCTCAAAACAATAACCTCAGCCTCAGATCAGCATGTGAAGATCCTAACTTGTAAAAAATAAAAGAGATACAATCTTTTTCTCCTACTAGATTAGATCTAGTTTTTGTTTGATGTTGACATGACTAACATCCTTGTTTTTACTTATTATTTAATTTTTAGATTTATATGCATGTATGGATCATGTCGTTAGATTCTAGATCAAAAATTTTTTATATTATTTTATATATTAATATAATTAATCTATAGCTTTCACTATTCATATTTTAAGAAAGTTTCGAAATAGATACTTGCAAATCCTAGATTTTTTCTTCAATTGGTATCAAAGCCTAGGTCTTTTTGACATGATTTTTTTGCATGTTTTAGATCAACTATTTAGATTTGATCTAAATTATAATTTAAAATTAAATTTAAAATTAAATATTTAGATCGCACAAACTAATCTTATAAGATTATCATGTTGTAAGGTTTATCACTTATAATGTAAAGATTATCCTAGTACATGCTGAACTAAAACTTAATCATAAAATATTAGATTTAATCTAAAAAAATATGATTTAATTGAAAGTATTTCAATCTTATTTTTTGATCATAAATATGTTAGATTTGATCTAAGATAATTTATGATAAATAAAATTAAAATTATTTTAATTTCATTATCATAAATATGTTTAGATTAGATCTAAAGTAAATTCATGATATGTTTTATTTGCATATTGATTATGAATCAAATATGCAACTGGTTGTTAGAACCATGTTGTAAAAATATTTTATAAATATAAAAATTATTTTTAAAATGTCGAACCCCAACACTCAGCCCAAAACTTAATTAAGAATTAAGAGTTGCTTGATTAGGATCTAGGATTATGAATTGAAGATCCTAAGTTAAAAATCATAACATTTGGGTTAATGGGTTAGAGTGAATTAGGTCCATTAATTGGGTTTGACCTAAGGTTAGATTAAAGAATGAACTTAATTAGAGAATTAACTAAATCGAATCAAATATTATCTTAGATTAGATCAAGGTCTCTATAGATCAATTACAATACTGGTAGTTGGTCAAGTCCATATCTTTAACAAGAACCAAATGGACTTAATTTTTGGCTAAGCAGTCTAGCCTGAACTATTAGGTTGATCCAATCAAAATAAATTAACCAATTAATGTCTAAGATAAATCTAGTAATTTATGATTGGTGGTCTTTATTTGGGAGCTACTCATACTGATTCAGTCTTTGACGAGTTAATGGCATATTCCTTCCACCGATCTCACTTACCTGGCCTTCTCGGTGAAGTTATATTTTGGTCAAATCACTTAATAATTTAAGTTAACCCATGTTAGCTAGGTAAATTAATGTGACTGATTTAGGTTCTCCTAGACCAGCCTATCTATGGTCTCCATTGATCTGACTTGGTGAAGTTAGTGGAAGGATCATGATTAGCTAGTTCTTCTGACCCTCTTCTCTAAAATAAGTTAAACAAATCCACTAAAATTATTAGATCCTTAAAATAAAATAGTTATGGTGATAACTAGATCGTAGCCTCTCATTAAGTTGTGATAATGGATCCATTAGTTGGATAATCATTGGAGGTCCAAAGGCTTGGTACTTATCTACTAATAGAATTATCATTCATAATATGATTTCTTGGTTGTGTCTCTCTAAATGGTGGTGAGGTTGATCAACCAAAATTGGGCTTAATCATTCATTGGTTAGATGGACCAAGTATGGTCATGTTAATAGTTAGACCAAACCAAATCTTTTCATTGAAGACCAAAGCCTATTGATTAGATTTTTGGGGCAAAATTAAATTACTAGAAGTTATTTAAAGAAATAATTTGTTATGAACCTAGCCATAGATATACATGGGTTGATCGACCAAAGTTGGGCTTGTGTGTTGTCTATGTGGATTTTAGTACTCACTAAGGAATTAGAATAATTTCTCAAATTGAAGGTAGAGGCTATCAATTCGAATAAAATAGTGAAAAAATATTTTGATTAAAATATATTTTTTTTTGATTTAATAAATTATTTACTAATTAGATTTTGGTTTTTCTTGGTGTAGTTATGGCCACTATCCTATCACTCCGATCATTGTTGGATAATGATAAGTTGGTGGGATCCAACTTTGGTAGCTGGTACCATAAGTTGAAGATTATTCTAGAGCATGAACGGATACTTTATATTCTGATAGATTTAGCATCTGAGGAGCCAGTTCTTAGTGCATGAGGGTCGGTCCAAGACACTTACTAGAAGTGGCTCAACGAATGAACCATGGTGTGTTGCATCATGCTAGCGGCTATAAGCGACGAGTTCAGTCGTAGCATCAAGTCAGCTTAGCCAAAAGACATGCTTCAAGTATTGAACGAGTCTTTTAGCACATCCGATGATACTGAGAGGCACAAGACAAGTTGTGCCATCTTCAATACTAAAGTAAGGGATGGAGCTTTAGTCACTGATCATGTATTATACATGATCGAGATGATGGAGTGTTTAAGCAAGCTTGGCTTTTCTTGCATGAGTAGCTAGAAAAAAATGCTATTCTAAACTTGCTACCCAAGTCTTACCTCCCTTTCCTTACTCATTATAGAATGATAAAGCCTAAAATTAACTATCACGAGTTACTAGGGTTGCTTTAGAACTTCGAGAAGGATCACTAGCTCCATAAAGAATCGGTGACCTTGGTGGAAGGGGCTTCTTCTTGTTCTCTATCCTTTGAGAAAGAAAAGAAGAATAAAAAGAAAAAAGACCAAGAAGGTGTAAGTTCAGGCTGAGACATCAATGTAGGGCCAGACCAAAAAGCCTAAGCCTGATAACAGTCAAGCGGAGTGCTTCTTCTGCAAGAAATGAGGGTATTGGAAGAGGAACTATCTTCAGTACATTACTTTCCTAGATCCAAACAGGCTGAGAAAGAAGCAAATAGTTGCTAGGCTAGGTACTTATATGATAACTCCTTGCAATTTCTCTATTTATGATATTACTGACTGGGTATTGGATATGAAAAGCCCTTACCTAAATGTTGGAGATGGAAAACTAGTTTCAGTTCTAGCATTAGGAATTATGAAACTTGTATTTGACTCTCATTTTATTATTTTTAGTTATTGTCACTTTTGTCCTAGTTTCATTTTGAATATCATTTCTGTAGGCCTTTTGGTCAAAAATAATTATAAAATTTTAATAACAAAAATTTTTATGATATCATTTTGAATGGTGTTACAATCTTTTTTGGATATTTGAGCAATAAAATCTATATAATATCAAAATCTATTAATATAGTCTACTCCACTAACAAGCATCTTTGATTAGATAATATGTCTGATATCTACCTATGGCACTGTAGGCTAGGTCACATCAACAAGAATAAAATAAATAGGTTGACTCAAGAGAAAATTCTCAAAGTCAGTGATTGTGAATCACTTTCAACCTGTGAATCCTGCCTTCTTGGAAAAATGATCAAGTCATCTTTTACTAGAAAAGGTGAGAGAGCCACTGAGCTCTTAGGTGTAGTATGTACTGATGTATATGGACCTATAACCACAAGTGCTGGAGGTAGATATTTCTACTTCATCACTTTCATAAATGACATATCTAGATATGCATATGTCTATCTGATGAAACACAAGTTGGATTTTTTTGAAATGTTCAAACAATTTCGAAATGAAGTAGAAAAATAAACTAAAAAGAATATTAAAACTCCTTGAACTGATCGAGGGGGTGAATACCTTTTTGGTGAGTTTCTCATATATCTAGGAGAGAATGAGATTCTCTCTTAATGGACTTCTCTAGGGACACCATAGTATAATGGTGTGTCTAAAGAAAGAAATTAGACTCTATTACACATGGTCTGATCCATGATGGATTTTGCCAGCTTATTGATATCTTTCTGGGGATATGCACTCGAATCGACTTATTATCTTCTAAATAGGATTCCAAGTAAGTCTGTAGTTAAAACTCCATATGAGATATGGATAGGACGTAAGCTAATACTCTCACACCTTAGGGTCTGAGGGTGCCCGGCTTATATCAAGCATTTAATTACAGATAAACTTAGACCTAGGTCTGATAAATGCACTATCATAGGATACCTAAAAGAAACCAAAGCATATATTTTCTACCATGCTGATAAACAATAGGTGTTCATCTACCTTAAGGCAATCTTTTTAGAAAAAAAGTTTTTTGATGAAGAAATTGTTGCCTCTAAAGTTGAACTTAAGAAAGTTTAACAAGTAGAAAAATCGACATAGTTAGCTGAACCTAAATCGGATTTGATTAAATCAAACTTGGAGCCTAGTATACTTGCATCATTAAGATGATTCACATCAGTCGGACAGATACTATGATTTCTTGATCCGAAATGGTGATCCCATCAAACTCGATGAGAATGATAAGGATCCGATCACCTACATGGATGCTATACAAAGACCTAATTTTGAAAAATGGCTTGAGACGATGAAATCTGAAATGAAGTCCATAAAGGTCAATAATGTATGGACATTAGTTAACGCACCTAAAGGGATTAAATCCATTGGGTGTAATTGGATCTTCAAAAGAAAGAGTGGTGTAGATGGGAAGGTGACAATCTATAAAGTCCATCTGATTGCTAAGAGGTATCATCAATATTATGGTATTGATTATGATGAGACATTCTTTCCTATGGCAGTGCTTAAATCCATTCGGATTATGTGTGCGATAGCTATCCATTTGGATATGAGATCTAGTAGATGGATGTAAAGATAACTTTTCTAAATAGAGAGCTAACTAAAGAGGTGTATATGACATAATCTGAGGGGTTCATATTCGTAAATGAGTTCAAGGTGTGCAAAGAACTATTTATGAATTAAGTAGGCATCTCAGAGTTGAAATATACATTTTGATAAGGTGATCAAAACATATGGCTTCATTAAGAATGGAGAAGAGCCCTACATATACAAGCAGGCAAATGGTCCAATAGTTGTATTTCTTATTTTATACGTGGATGATATCCTCTTAATCAAAAATGATATTCCCATAGTTCAAAGAATAAAAGTATGTCTATCATCTTAGTTCTCCATGAAGAACTAGGGAGAAGCATTCTACATCCCAGGGATGAAGATCTATAGAGATAGATCTAAGAGGATGCTTGGGTTGTCCCAATCCACGTAATATATACTATGCTGAAGCAGTTCAACATGGAGAATTCCAATAAGGGCTATCTTCTAATAGGACATAGAATTTCTCTCTCTAAGAAGAATTGTCTGACAACTCCTAAAGAGAGAGAGGGTACAAGTAAAATTTCACATACTTCAGCAGTGGGATCTATCATATACGCCATGATATGTACGAGATTAGATGTAGCATACTCACTAGGAGTAGTAAGTAGATACTAATCTGATCCAGGGAAGAACTACTAGAAGGTTGTAAAAACTATCCTTAAGCATTTGAGAAATACTAAGGACCAGTGGCTGATTTATGGTTAGTCAAATTTAAAACTTTTGGGGTTTATAGACTCCAACTTTCAATCTGACCATGATCTCAACAAAAGCATATCCAGTTATGTATTTACCTTAAATGGTGTGTTGGAAAATATGTCCTAAAGCCAATTATCTAAGTAGTAGATAATTAAAATTAATATATAAATTATCAAATAATAATATTTATTTGGTTGATTCATCATAGAAGTTCTATCTTCCTTAAATGAACTCCTATATTATGATGAAGTTCTTAAAACTACAATCAATTGATAAAAAAGAATTTATCGGATAGTTTTTAAATTGTTCACAATCAAATGATGAGTTATTAATAAGGACGATAACTTATCGAGTGTAGGTCGCTGTATGTCATATACATTGGTTATCCTCGTAACCAAGTAGTGTGGAGACACTAGTATGACATCCAAGTGAAATGTAAGAGTACATCTACACTGAATGTGATCAATATAGTACTCTACTATCAAGAGTGGCTAGCTAAGGCTAATGGATATAAGTGTCCCTCCGACCTGAGATCATCATGATGACTTGCAAGCAACTCATTGTACTTTGGTGTCAGACTACCTATATTTCTAATATAGGTTTGGAAGATTTTTGGACATAGTCAAGACTTGTAAAGTTGATCTATGAGTCAAGATGGGATTGACCACTCTTGATTAGGTTCAGGAAGAGAATGACTCATTATGTTTCAATTTAGCAAAACCTAGGCCTAGATAATCCTCGTGAAGAGTCACAGGATTTGCAAAATTTTGAGACATAATAGAGATGACTTGTATGAGTGTTGATAGTATACTCGAAGTTGTCTTGAGCATTATTGATCATAAGGATGAATTATATGGTAACTATGGGCCAAGGTTCTAAGAATGTTGCTTTGCATACATTCGACTAGTCCGGATGTCAAGAACCATTGCTAGATGGTTACTTCGACTAGTATAGGAATTGATTGCTGCACTATCAACTTAGGTTCGAACCTATAGGATCACACACATAAGAGGTTATAATCTAATCAAATGGTTAATCGATGATTGAGAATCATTCTAAGGTCAAACATTCAATGTAATTGATGTTTGACCTAATGCAAGTATTGCACGAGGATCGATTAGCAATTGGATTGCTAATTGGCTCAATTTGCTAATTGGACTTAATTAAATTAAGTTTAATTAGTTTATTGAATAAGCTAATTGCAAGAAAAAAATAATTTCTAGTTGGACTAGGATTTGAGTGCACCTAATTCTTAATTGAGTTAAGATTTAAATCAAAATTAAATATAATTTAATCTAATTTAATTAGACTCTTAGTTGGACTAGGATCAACTTTAATTAGGTTGCATTTAATTTGATTTAAATTAGGTTCAAAATAATTTTGATCTAGTCAAACAAGAAGAGTCCTAGTTGGACTGGGACTCTCACTCCTTACTTGCACCAATAAAAGTCATTGCCTATGTTTTATTTTTAGATCTTTATGTGATATTCTTCACACCAATATAAGCTTCTCCATGCATCAAATATCTAAAAAAATTAATTAAAATTTGATTTGATCAAACTTGGTAAGCTGTTTGGTTTTGTTTCCTTTTGAAAGAGTCCCAATTCTCCAAAACACCTCCTTTTCTTATAAATTTTTTTCTTCATGCCTCTTTTACTTTTGTGCACTTATTATCTTTGGTTTTGCACATGATTTTCTAATCTTCACACCTAAAAAATAAGGGAGGAGGCATCCAAGAGTTGTATGCCTCCTAAAACTCCTCCTTGGTCCCATATTAAGTCTAGGTTTTGACCTAGTCTTCCATACATAAAAGGGAGGATGCCTCCTATCAGGTTTAGGATGTGTAAAACCTAAAAAAATCATGAAATAATAGAAAAAAAAGTATGAGAAGCTGTGGGAGACTTTGGATGCCAAGTTTCATGATGGAGAGACCTCATTAAGCCATTAATTATTGATGTCTTGAAGAGCAAAAGGTAAGAGAAAAATTATTTTCTCTTAAAGATTCATTTCTAATCCTTATTCATTTATTTTTTATAATTTTTATATGATAAAAATATAAAAGAGAGAGAGGAAAAGGGCATGGGGATCTATGCTCCAAGATATTAGGGCATAGTGATCTTTTTGGATATGATCTGATCATGTCCTGATGAGAGAAGGAAAAGAGAAGAAGGTCTTCTCTTAGGGTTTCTTTGAGAATCATTCTTTTGCATATTTTTATGAGATTTTCTATGAAAAAAATTAAAGAGTATGAGATATGAAAAGATGAAAAATAGGGGAGAAAGTCTTTCCTTGTCCTAGTATGAAGATATTTTCAGGACATCAATCGTTGATGTCCTGAAAGAGAAGATTTATCTTCTCTTAGGATCTTTTCTAATGTATTTAATTTTTGATTTTTTGAAAATCTAAAGATTGAATTTCTCTCCTAATCCTCCTCTTATTCTTCATCTCTTAAAATATTCAAGAGATTTAAAGAATAAATTTTAGATTCACCATCTGGAGGGATCCATGAGAAGCTAGTACTTCGAGCGGATCTTCGTTCGATGAACCTCCAATTTTATTGCAACCTCATGTGGATCATCTGTAGAGGTCGAATGTATGTACAGCTCTAAAGACAACAACAAAAATTAACCATAGAGTTCTTGACCTGCGCAAGGTAAGAGATTTGATCTCTTCTCTCATCTAGATGTGATCTAGGTTTCAGATCTAGAATCGTTCTAGATTTAGGGTATTAATTTGATCAATACCAAACCCTTTTATTTTTAGATATAGAATATATTGTGACATGTTATAGGTCCTAGATGTAAGATTTTATAATTAAATTATATGCATTTATAGATTAAATGATTTAATCTGCATGTTTCACTGTGTTATTTTTTAAAAATATTTTAAAATTTATGCATGAAATCCTACATATTTTTTATCAGTGGTATCAAAGCATCTAAGTTCATTTATAATATGATCATATTTATATTAAATTATATTTAAAAAATAAAACTCTAAAGATCACACATACTACTATAAGGTTGTCCTATTGTAAGATTTACCCCTAACAATGGAGTGGTTATCCTAATATATGTTGATCTATTCTTAAATCATGAATAAGTTAGATATGATCTAAGTAAATTTATGATTTATTTTTTAATTTTAAATCTAAAATTAAATAGATGTTAGATCTATTTTAGATTATTTAGATTATATCTAAATAATATTGGGTTGCACATACTGCTATAAGATTGTTCTGCTGTAAGGTTTACCCCTTACAGTAGAGAGGTTATCCTGATATGTGCTGATCTGAATAATCTAAATTATAAATATATTAGATAAGATTTAAAAAGATTTATAATTTATTTTTAGATTTTAAATCTAATTTTAAATAATTTATGATATGATCCATATGATGTATTTTATGTTTAGATCTAGATCCTCTTATTGCATATGTTGATACATAATTTTATTTTGAATCTAGAATGTATGTGATATATTTATTTTATAGAATTTAAATTTAGAATTTACTTTTTTCAAAACTCTAGATTCAAAATCCAAGGATATGATCAAAACATTAAAACAAATCAAATCTAAAACCATATATTGAATATGATTCAATGTAAATTATTTATCAATTTGAAAATGTTTCAAATGATTAAGTCAGAAATTAGTTTTGAGGTTCCATAAATCTAAACTCATAATCTTTAAACTTAATTGAGAATTAAATGATTCTTTAGGATCTAGGTTTGTGATTTAAAGATCCTAAGATAATTTCATAAAACATGGGTTAAAGGGTAATGGTTAGCTTTGATCAGGTCCTTAACTGGGTTAGACCTAGGGTTAGACTAAATATAGACTTAGTTAAAAAATTGATCAAACCAAATTAATAGTTAATTAGGATTAGATCATTTCTATAGATCACTTCAATAGTTATAGTTAATCAAAGTCCATACATCTAACAAATGGATATTGATCGTGGCTCAGTGGTTGAGCCCTAGTCTTCAGGCAGACCAAATCAAAATTGATAAATTGATTGGTGTCTAAAGTAAGTCTGGCATCCCAAACTAGTGATTTTTAATTGGTAACTCGCGTACCTAGCCATTTTTTATGTGTCTAAGGCAAGCCTTGGTAGACCCTCCCACCGATCTTACTTACCTAGCCAATGTGGTTAGTCAGATCTTGATTAGGTTGCTCATTGATTCATGCTAACCCATGTCATATAGAAAATCAGTGAGATAGATTTTATTCAGTGAAATCGATCTAGGTGCCCATGGATCGATGTTGATCCTAGTCCTTGTCAAAGACTTGAGAAGTCAGTGGGAGGACTTGACTTGGTGAAGCTAGTGTCCATATCCTTTCTATCCTTAAATCATAAATAATTTAAATTCTCTAAAATTATTTGGTTCTTAAAATGATAAAGTTATGGAGATAACTGAGTCATAGCCTTCCAATAAGTTGGATGATAATGGATCCATTAACTCAATAATCATTGAAGGCCCAAAGGTCTGGTACTTATTGACTAATGGAATTATCATTCATAATATGATAAATTGAAAGTGTCTCTCTAATGGTGGTTAGATTGGCCAACCAAAGTTGGGTTTAATCATTCATTGGCTAGATGCACCAAGTATAGTCATATTAATCGTTGAACCTAATCAGATCCTTACAGTGGAGGCAAAAGCCTACTGATTAGGTTTCCAGGGCAAAATTAAATTACTAGAAGTTGTTTGGAGAAATAATTGGTTAATGAACCAATCCGTAGATGCACATGGGTTGGCCGACCAAAGTCGAGTTTGTGTGTTGAAAATTATGTCCCAAAGCCAATCGTCAGCCTGTTGATAGTTGAGATATTATATTAATTTATTAATCAATAAAAAATATTTTGGCATCTTTTTTTATCATAAATTTACATCTTCTAATGAACTCCATTGTTGTGATGAAGTCCTTAGGACTATTTAGTTTCGATAAAGAGAGGAATTATCGATTAGTCCTTAAATTTATTCACGATCAAATGATAGGCTATTAATTAGGATGACAGCGTCTATCGAGCATAAATCGCTATATGCCATATAGATTAGTTGTCCTCTTAACCAAGGAGTGTAGAGATATTGGTACGGCATACAGGTGAGATGTATGGGTACATCATCATGGAACATGACCAACTCCAAAGCATTCTGCTATCGAGAATGTCTCTAATGGGATATAGGTATAAATATCCCTTAGACCTGAGATCGCCTCAATGACTTACAAGCAACTCACTATGCTTTGGTACCGGACTAACCAAATTTCTAATTTAGCAATGGAAGGCTTCTGGGCACAGTCAAGTACTTATAAAGTTGGAGTGTGATCAAGATGGAATTGACCACTCCAAGAGTTGGAGAAGAATGTATCACTATATTTCAATATAGCAAAACATTGGCCAGGATAATCCATCAGATGGATTTGATATTTTGAAATACAATGTAGACAACTTGATTAGAGTTGATAGTTAAACTTTGAGGTATCCTACAATTATTATGGTCAAGGGAATGAATTATATGGAAACTATATTCGCATGGGTTCTAAGGATAGTGTTCTACACCATTCGACCTATCTGACCATCGGATATCATTGCTAGATGGTCACTACGATTGGTATAGAAATTTATTCTTATGCTACTAGCTTAGGTTCGAATCTATGAGGTCACATACATTAGAGTTCACATTTCGATCGGATGGTTGATCAGTGATTTAAAATTATTTTAGGGTTAAACAATCAATACGATTGGTGTTTAACCTAGTGCAAGTGTTGCAGGAGGATCGAATAGCAATTTGATTATTAATTAGCTTAATTTGATTAAACTAGAAGATTGAGATTAAGTATAATTAAATATAATTTAATTAGATTTAGTTTGTGCTTGATTGGATCAAGTCCAATTGGCATATTTGATAAGTCAAGTGCAAGAAAGAACTAGTCCTAGTCTAACTAGGACTCGGGTTAACCCAATTTTTTAATTTGATTAAAAAATTAAATTAGAATTAAATCTAATTTAATTAAAACTTTAAATGGATTAGGATCTTATTTAATTGGGTTGGTTTATTCTTATTTTTATTTGGTTAAAAGACCTTATTTGACCAAGTCAAAATAGGAGTCCTAGTATGACTAAGACTCCCTATTACTTGCGCCACCTAATCCTCATGCCCCACCCTTTTCTCTTTATGTTTTTATGTGAATAATCTCCATGCCCAAGGTTTCTCATACCTCCCTTCTCTCTTCTTTTTTCTCATATGGAAGTTTGTTGGAAGACCAAGTGAAAAGGGGAATTAGTTTTGCTTAAGGATTCTCTAAGATAGAATCCTTGTCAACCAAAACTCTTTCCATAAGTGTGCCGACCCATCCTTTCTTATTTTCTTTGATTTTCATAGTAAAAGAAGACATTTTTTTATGCACCCCCCTTTCTGGTCCATGGCAGAAAAAAAGGTGGGGGCACCCAAGAGTTGGGCGCCCCAACAACTTCCCTTATTTGGTCCTTCCTAATCTAGGTTTTTGACCTAATTTGGACTCTACATATCTCTTTATTTAAATGGAATTTTTATATGAAATTTTTTTGGATTGTAGAAACTTGAGAGGACTCTTTGGTGTAGAAAAATCAAAGAAAAACTCATCTAGGTAATGGAGATATTGAAAACACAAATTAGGATGTCTAGAAAAAGAATAAAAAAGAAGAAGAGGGTCTTCTTCTAGGGTTTTTGTTCCAAATCTCTTCCTCTCTTTTTTATGAGCTTTTAAGAGGTGTAGCAGCATCACAAATCTTCCTCTTTTCTTCTAGTATTTTAGAGTATCTAAGTTTTAAAAAAGAAAGCATCGGATCAACCATCCAAGAGAGATCAGCACAGTGCTAGCATACTATGCTGATTTTCTGCATCAGGATCTCTGATCGTGTTCGTGGGCTCATGTGGATGACTCCTAGAGGCCGGATGCATGTGTGGCTCATGACTTCATCCTCAAGTCTGGATCAGCAAGTTAGAATGTCTAACTTGCTCAGATAATAGATCTGATATATTAACTTCATACATGCATTTGATGTAGTATAGATCTAGGTTGATTTGATCAACCTTTTCTTTCTTATTTGATTTTAATTTTTAATTTAATATCATGCCTTGATCATATAATATATCTAAGATCTAGGTATTTATATATTTATTTAAATAAATATTTAATTTATTTAAGTCTTCTGCTATATGATCTTGAAAAAGTTTCAAGATCTACCCATGAAATCCTAGATTAGGTTCCTTCAATTGGTATCAGAGCTCAGGTTCTTGTTACATGATTTTTATGCATGTTTAGATTATTTTTTAGATTAGATCTAATTTATAATCTAATTATTAAATCTAAAATTAAAAAAAAATTAGATCTTACAAACTGCCATAAGGTTGTCCTGCTGTAAGTTTTACCCCTTACAGTGAAAAGGTGGTCCTAGTTCATGATGATTTGACTCTAATCATAAATTTATTAAATTTAATCTAATTTTATTTATAATTTAATAGATTTAAAATAGTTTTAAATCTAAAAAAAATATTTTAGATTGTACGGGCTGCCATAAGATTGTCCTATTGTAAGATTTACCTCTTACAGTGAATAGGTTGTCCTAATACGTGCTGATCTAAAATATTGATCATAAAATTTTAGATTAGATCTAAGAAATCTTATGATCTAATTAAAAATATTTTAATCTAATTTTAATCATCATAAATATGTTAGATTTGATCTAGGAAGATTTATAATTGATTATTATTGAAACTATTTCAATTACATGAACTTGTTTAGATTTGATCTAAAGTAGTTTTATATTTATTTTACTTGCATATTGATTATGAATCAAATATGCAACTTGGTTGATAGAACCATGTTGTAAAAATATTTTAGAAACATCAAAATCATTTTCGAAAAGCCGAACCCCAACCCTCAGCCCAAAACTTAATTGAGAATTAAGAAGTTGATTGATTAGGATCTAGGATTGTGAATTGAAGATCCTAAGACACAAATCATAACACATTGGGTTAAATGGGTTAGTGGGGATTAGGTCCATTAATTGGATTAGACCTAGGGTTAGATTAAAGAATGGACTTAATTAGAGAATTGACTAAATCTAATCAATTATTATCTTAGATTAGATCAAGGATTCTCTAGATCAATTACAATAGTTGTAGTTGGTCAAGTCCATATCTTTAACAAGACCCAAGATGGACTTGATTCTTGACTACGCGGTCTAGCACGAATTGTTAGATTGATCTAATTGAAACTAGTTAAACCAATTGATGTCTAAGGTAAATCAGATCGGTGATTTTTAATTAGCAGCCCACGTACCTGGCCATTTTTTATGGTGTCTAAGATAAGCTTTGGCAGATCCTCCCACCGATCGAACTTACTTGGTCTTTTGGTGAGATTATGTTTTGATTAAATTACTTGACTATTCGAGCTGACCCATGTCAGCTAGGTAAATCAGTGTGACTGATTTAGGTGCTCCTAGATCAGCCTATTAGTGGTCTTCCTTAAGCTGACTTGGTGAAGCCAGTGGGATGATCATGATAAGCTGGTTAATCTTACCTACTCACTTCTATAAATAAATTCTCTAAAATTATTAGATTCCTAAAATGAAATAGTTATATGATAACTAGATCATAGCCTCCCATTAAAGTGGATGATAATAGATCCATCAATTGGACAATCATTGGAGGCCTAAAGGCCTGATGCTTATCGGTTGATGGATTATCATTCATTATATGATCTTTTTGATACATCTTTCTAAATGGTGGTCAGGTGGGCCAACCAAAGTTGGGCCTAATCATTTATTAGTTAGATGGACAAAGTATGGTCATGTCAATGGTTGGACCTAACTGGATCCTTTTTTGAGAAGGCCAAAGCCAACTGATAAGGGGCTGGGGCAAAATTTAATTACTAAAAATTGTTTGGAGAAACAATTAGTTATGAACCTATCCTTAGATGTACATGGGTTGGCCAACCAAAGTTGGTTTCATGTGCAGTCTATGTGGATTCTAGTACCCACTAAGAAATTAGGGTAATTCCTCAAATTGGAGGTAGAGGCTACCAATTCGAATAAAATAGTGAAAGAAACCTTTTGATTAAAGTCCAAATCTTTAGGTTTAATGAATCAATTATTAATTATGTTTTGATTTTCTTTTATGCAGACATGGCCACTTTTCTATCGCTCCAATCATTATTGGATAATGATAAGTTGGGGGGACTCAACTTTGATAGCTGATATCAAAAGTTGAAGATTGTCCTAGAGCATGAATGGATCCTATATGTGCTGACAGATCTTGCACCTGAGGAGCCAACTACCAATGCACATGGAACAATCAAAGATACTTATCAGAAGTGGCTCAATGATCGAACCATGGTATGCTGCATTATGCTAGCTGCGATGGGTGATGAGTTCAGTCATAGGTTTGAGAGAGCTCAGCCAAATGAAATGCTCCAAGTGTTGGAGGATTCTTTTGGCACATCCGATGACGTTGAGAGGCACAAGACTAGTTGCGCCATCTTCAATGCCAGAATGCGGGATGGAGCCTCTATCACTGATCATGTACTGTACATGATCGAGCTGATAGAGCACTTGAGCAAACTCAACTTTTCCTTGCATGAACAACTTAAAAAAGATGCAACACTGAACTCGTTGCCAAAGTTCTATCTCCCTTTTCTTACTCATTACAGAATGACAAAGCCTGAAGTAAACTACCACGGCTTACTGGGGTTACTTCAAAACTTTGAGAAGGATCACCAGCTCCATAAAGAGTCGGTGAACTTAGTGAAAGGTTCGTCTTCTGGTCCTTGACCCTTTAGAAAAGGAAAGAAGAACAGGAAGAAGAAAATAAAGAAGGTACAAGTTTAGGCTAGGACATCAGTGCAGGACCGAACCAGAAAGATCAAGTTCGATAAGAGTCAAGCTGAATGCTTCTTTTGCAAGAAGCGGAGATACTAAAAGAGGAACTATCCTCAGTACATTGCCGCCCTAGATCTGAACTGGTAGAGAAAGAAGCAAGTTGTTGCTGGGCAAGGTATTTATATGATAACTCCTTGCATTTTTTCTATATATGATATTACTAACTGGGTATTGGATACCTATAGCCCTTACCATATTTGCACTTCATTGTAGGGGTTGCAGGTCAGTAGAAAATTTGAGCAAGGTGAGAGATTTCTGAACGTTGGAGATGGAAGATCAGTTCTAGTTCTAGCTTTAGGAATTTTGAAACTTGTATTTGAATCTCATACTGTTGTTCTTAGTGATTGTCATTTCTGTCCTAGTTTCTTTTTAAATATCATTTTTATAGGCCTTTTGGCCATGAACAATTATAAAATTTTAATAAAAAAATGAGTTTGTAATGTCATTGTGAATGGTGTTGCTACTTTCTGTAGATAATTGAACAATGTTGTATATAATTATCACAACCTGTTAATGTAGTCTATTCTACTGGCAAGCATCCTAGATTAGATAGTGTATTAGATATCTACTTATGGCACTGTAGGCTAGGTCATATAAATAAGAATAGGATAAATAGGTTGACTCAAGAGAAAATCCTCGAAGTCAGTGATTGCGAATCACTTCCAACCTGCAAGTCCCATCTTCTTGGTAAAATGATCAAGTCATCTTTTACTGGAAAAGATGAGAGAGCCAATGAGCTCTTAGATATAGTACATACTGATGTATATGGACCAATGAGCACAAGTGCTAGAGGTGGATATGTCTACTTCATCGCTTTCACAGATGATCTATCTAGATATGGATATGTCTATCTGATGAAACATAAGTCGAATTCTTTTAAAATATTCAAACAATTTTGAAGTGAAGTAGAAAAATAAACTATGAAAAGTATTAAAACTCTTCGATCTGATCGAAGAGGAGAATATCTTTCTAATGAGTTTCTCACATATCTAGGAGAGAATGGGATTCTCTCCCAATGGACTTTGCTTGGAACACCACAGCATAATGGTGTGTTTGAAAGGAGGAATTGGACTCTGTTAGACATAGTCCAATCCATTATGAAATTTGCCAGCTTGTCGATATCCTTCTAGGGATATGCACTCGAATCAGCTTATTATCTATTAAATAGGATTTCAAGTAAGTCTATAGTTAAAACCCCATATGAGATATGGACAGGGCGTAAGTCAGTACTTTCACACCTTAGGGTTTAAGGGTGCCCAGCTTATGTCAAATGGTTAATTACAGATAAACTTGGATCTAGGTCTGATAAGTGTACATTTATAGGGTACCCAAATGAGACCAAAGGATACTATTTCTATCATGCTGATGAACAAAAAGTGTTCGTCATCCTTAGAGCAACCTTTTTGGAAAAGAAGTTCCTTGGTGAAGGAATTATTGCCTCTAAGTTTGAACTTGATGAAGTTCAATAGATAGAAAGTCTGATATAGAATGTTGAACCTAAGTCGGATTTGATCAGATCAAATTCGAAGCCTAGTGAACCCGCACCATTAAGACGATCCAGTAGAGTACCGCGCCATCTGAATAGATACCATGAATTCTTGGTCCAGGATGGTGATCCCATCGAACTTGATGAGAACGATGAGGACCCAATCACTTATATGGATAAGATGCAGAGACCCAACTCTGAGAAATGGCTAGAAGCCATAAGATTCAAAATGGATTCCATGAAGGATAATGATGTATGGATATTAGTTAACCCACCTGAAGGGGTTAAACCCATTGGGTGTAAATGGGTATTCAAAAAGAAAAGTGGCACAGACGAAAAGGTGGAGACCTATAAAGCTCATCTGGTTGCCAAGAGGTATCATCAATGTTATAGTATTAACTATGACGAGACATTCTCTCCAGTGGCAATGCTCAAATCTATTCGGATAATGCTTGCAATAGCTATCCACCTGGACTATGAGATCTAGCAAATGGATGTGAAGACCATTTTTCTAAATGGAGAGCTAACCAAAGAGGTGTATATAATATAACATGAGGGGTTCACATCCATAGATGAGTCTAAGGTATGCAGGCTTCAGAGATCCATTTATGGATTAAAGCAAGCATCTTGGAGTTGGAATATGTGTTATGATAAAGTGATCAAAATGTATGGCTTCGTTAAGAATGGAGAAGAACTCTGCATTTACAAATGGGCAAATGATCCAGTAGTGGTATTTCTTATTTTGTACGTGGATGACATTCTCTTAATCCAGAATGACATCCCTACACTACAAGGAATAAAAGTCTAGTAATCATCATAGTACTTTATCAAGGACTTGGGTGAAGCATCCTACATCCTAGGGATGAAGATCTATAGGGATGATCTAAAAGGATGCTTGGTATATCCCATTCCACGTACATAGAAACTATGTTGAAGAGGTTCAGCATGGATAATTCTAAAAAGGGCTATCTTTCGATAGACCAAGAAATTTCTGTCTCTAAGAAGGATTGTCCGACAACTCCTGAACAGAGAGAGCATATGAGTAGAATTCCATATGCTTCAACAGTGGGGTCTATTATGTATGCAATGACATGTATGAGACAACACGTGGCATACTCACTAGGAGTAATGAGTAGATACCAGTCTGATCCTAGAGAAAATTACTAGAAGGTGGTTAAAACCATCCTTAAGTATTTGAGAAATACAATGGATCAATGGTTGGTTTATGGTGAGTCAGATCTGAAGCTTATGGGATTTACAGATTTCAACTTTCAATCTAATCATGATGATAGTAAAAGTGTGTTGGGGTATATCTTTACTCTAAATGATGGAGCCATCTTCAAGCAGCATATAGTAGCTGACACTGTTTGTGAAGCAGAGTACATGGCAGCATCAGATGCAGCAAAGAAAGCTGTGGTTGAGAAAGTTTATCACCGAGCTTGGAGTAGCACCCTCCATTGATGGTCCAGTCCTGCTCTACTACGATAGCATTGAAGCCATAACTCAAGCAAAGGAATCGAAGGCATACGAGCAAACAAAGTACATTCTGCACCGCTTCCATTTGGTTCGTAAGATCGTGGGTCGTGGTAACGTCGACCTTCAGAAGATCGATGGAAAGAAGAACCTAGTCGACCCCTTCACTAAAGCTCTGGCAATCAAGGAGTTCAATAACCATAAGTCGAATATGGGTATTAGATACTATGCTAAGTGGCTTTAGGACAAGTGGGAGTTATTGAAAATTATGTTCCAAAGCCAATCATCAGCCTATTGACGGTTGAGATATTATAATTGATTTATTAATTAATAAAAAATATTTTGACATCATTTTTCATCATAAATTTACATCTTCTAATGAACTCTATTATTGTGATAAAGTTCTTAGGACTATTTAGTTTCGATAAAGAGAGGATTTATCGATTAGTCCTTAAATTTGTTCACGATCAAATGATAGGCTGTTAATTAGGATGACAGCATCTATCAAGTATAGGTTGCTATATGCCATATAGATTGGTTGTCCTCTTAACTAAGGAGTGTGGAGACACTAGTATGGCATACAGGTGAGGTGTATGGGTACATCATCATTGAACATGACCAACTCCAAAACATTCTGCTATCGAGAATATCTCTAATGGGATATAGGTACAAGTATCCCTTAGATCTGAGATCACATCAGTGACTTGCAAGCAACTCACTGTGCTTTGGTACCGAGCTAACTAAATTTCTAATTTAACAATGGAAGGCTTCTGAGCACAGTCAAGTACTTACGTTGGAGTGTGATCAAGATGAAATTAACCACTCCAAGAGTTAGAGAAGAATGTATCACTATATTTCAATATAGCAAAACCTTGGCTAGGGTAATCCTTTAGATGGATTTGATATTTTGAAATACAATGTGGACAACCTGATCAAAGTTGACAGTTGAACTTTGAGGTGTCCTACGAGCATTATGATCAAGGGGATGAATTATATGGAAACTATATTCACATGGGTTCTAAGGATGGTGTTCTACACCTTTCGACCTATCCGATCGTTGGGTATCATTGCTAGATGGTCACTTTGATTAGTACAAAAATTTATTCCTATGCTATTAGCTTAACTTTAGACCTATGAGGTCACATACATTAGAGTTCACATTTCGATCGGATGGTTGATCAGCGATTTCGAATCATTTTTGGGTTAAACAATCAATATGATTGGTGTTTAACCTAGTGCAAGTATTGCAGGAGGATCGATTAGCAATTCGATTATTAATTGGCTTAATTTGATTAAGCCAGAAGGTTGAGATTATGTCTAATTAAATTATGGTTTGGTCTTGATTGGATCAAGTCCAATTGGCTTATTGGATAAGTCAAGTGCAAGGAAGAACTAGTCCTAGTCTAACTAGAACTCGGGTCAACCCAATTTTCTAATTTAATTAGAAAATTAAATTTGAATTAAATATAATTTAATTAAGTCTTTAAATAAGTTAGGACCTTATTTAATTGGGTTGGTTTACTCTTATTTTTATTTGGTTAAAAGATCTTGTTTGACCAAGTCAAAATAGCAGTCCTAGTGTGACTAGGATTCCCTATTCCTTGCACCACCTAATCCTCACGCCCCACCCTTTTCTCTTTATATTTTTATGTGAATAATCTTCACATCCAAGGTTTCTCATGCCTCCCTTCTCTCTTCCTTTTCCTCATTTGAAAGTTTGTTGGAAGACTAAGTCAAAAGGAGAATTAGTTTTGCTTAAGGATTCTATGAGATAGAATCCTTGTCAACCAAAACTCTTCCCATAAGTGTGCCGACCCATCCTTCCTTATTTTCTTTGATTTTCATAGTAAAAGAGGACATTTTCTTGTGCACCCCCCTTTCTGGTCCACGGCAGAAAAAAAGGTGGGGGAGCCCAAGAGTTGGGCGCCCCAACAACTTCCCTTATTTGGTCATTCTTAGTCTAGGTTTTTGACCTAAATTAAACTCTACATATCTCCTTATTCAAAGAGAATTTTTGTCAGAAATTTTTGTGGATTGTAGATATTTGAGAGGCCTCTTTGGTGTAGAGAAATTAGAGAAAAATTCATCTGGATCATGGAGATATTGAAAACATATATCAGGATGTCTAGAAAAAGAACAAAGAAGAAGAAGAGGGTCTTCTTCTAGGGTTTTTGTTCCAAATCTCTTCCTCTCTTTTTTGTGAGCTTTTGAGAGGTGTCAGTATCACAAATCTTTCTCTTTTCTTTTGATATTTTGGAGTATCCATGTTTCAAAGAAAAAAGCATCGGATCAACCATCGAAGAGAGATCAGCATAGTGCTAGCATACTGTGCTGATTTCCTACATCAGGATCTTTGATCGTGTTCGTGAGCTCGTGTGGATGACTTCTAGAGGTCAGATGCATGTGCAACTTATGAATTCATTCTCAAGCTCGGATCAGTAAGTTAGAACGTCTAACTTGCTCAGGTAATAGATCTGATCTATTAACTTCATACTTGCATTTGATGTAGTATAGATCTAGGTTGATTTGATCAACCTTTTCTTTGTTGTTTAATTTTAATTTTTGATTTAATATCATATCTTGATCATGTAATAGATCTGAGATCTAGGTATTTACATATTTATTTAAATAAATATTTAATTTATTTAAGTGTTCCACTGCATGATCTTGAAAAAGTTTCAAGATCTACCTATGAAACCCTAGATCTGGTTCTTTCAGTGTGTAATCTATGTGGATTTTAGTACCTACTAAAAAATTAAAGTAATTCTTTGAATTAGAGGTAGAGGCTACCAATTTGAATAAAATAGTGGGAGAACCTTTAGACTAAAGTTTAAGTCTCTAGACTTAAAATAATTCATATACTTAGGTCATTATTCTCTTTTCTCAGAATAAGGCTAAATCCTAATTGCTCAAATCACTGTTAGACAGTGATGGGTTATGGGATCCAACTTTGATAATTAGTATCAAAAATTGAATTTGATTCAGTAGTATGAATGGGTTTGTATTGGAGCTTCTAAGTTCAGTCAAAATAATTAGTCCAAAATTGATCCAAATCAGGCATAGTACTTCTATTATTAGGAGCAAGATCATAGGAAGAAGAATTATCTTGCTTTTCTTAATCATAATAGGCTGAACAAGAGAAAGGAGCAAGAGTTGCCCATCAAGAATGTTATATGATAACATCTTGAAATTTCTTTATATATAATTCTGCTACCCGAGTATGGGATACCGGTAGTCCTATGCAATTTGTTGCAAGAATTTTAGGTAAATGGAATATTTGAAAATGGTGAGAAATACCAAAATATTGGGGTTGAAAGTCTTATTCCAATTCTAGCATTAGAAATTGTCAAGCTTATTTTCAAAAGATGTCATTTTGAGTGATTGTCACTATTATCCATTGCTTATGATAAATGTAATCTCTGTTGGCCTTTTGGTCAGAGATGGTTATCATTTATCAATAAAGGAGATTATTGTGATATTATTATAAATAATGTTACAATAATACGTGGATAATAAAAATGACATTTAACAACTATACAGCCTATTTTATATAATATACATATTTAATAAACACCCAAGTTAGATTATATCATGGATGTCTATCTTTGGCATTATAGGCTTAGTCATCTTGACAAGAATAGGATAAATGGGTTAGCTTGAGAGAAAAATCTCGACATCAATGATTGTGAATCATTATTAGCCTATGAGTCTTGTCTTCTTGAGAAGATGACAAAGTCACTTTTTACTAGAAAAAATGAAGGAGCTGATAAAGTTCTAAGTCTCATACATAGTGATGTATATGGACCTATGAACTTAACTATCAAAGGAAGATATTAATATTTCATTACAAATGATCTATCTGGGTATGGGTGCGTCTGGCTTGAATCATTTGAAATGTTCAAACAGTTCAATAATGAAATAGAAAAATAAACTAAAAAAGATATTAGAACTCTTCGATTAGATTGAAGAGGTGAATACTTATCCAATAAGTTTGTGATATATTTAGGAGACAATAGGATTCTCTCTTAGTGGATTCCTTTTCAGAACATACTATATCTAAAAGAAGAAGTTGAACTTTGTTAGACATGGTTCAATCCATGATAGGATTTATTTGTCTGTCTATTTTAGGGTTGTGCTATTGTGACTACTTGTTTTACTCTAAATTATATTGAGTAAATCTATTATAATAACTCCATATGGGATATGGATTGGGTGTAGACCTAGACTCTCTCATCTTTGGGTTTGGAGTTGATTGGCCTATTTTAAAGGTTTGCATATTAATTCTACCATGCTAAAGAACATAAGATGTTCATCAGCATAAGGGCATTCCTTTTGGAAAGAAGTTTCTTAGAGAAGAAACCGATGCCTATCAAATTGAACTTGAGAAAGTTTGATTGATAAAAATGAATCGAGATAATCTAGTAAACCTACAGAATCAGATTTAATCAAATCAAATCTAGAGTCCATTCAAGTAGCACCTTTAAGAACATCCGATAGAGTATCGCATTAGCTAGATAGATACTTTAGTGTCATGTTCCAGGATGGCGATCTTGTTGAGGTCAATGAGAACAACAAGGATCTGATCACCTATAGGGATGCAATATAGTGGTCTAACTCTGAAAAGTGGCTTGGAGCCACATAATCCAAATTAAAGTCCATGAAAATCAATAGTGTGTGGACACTAGATGATTCACCTGAAAGGATAAAATCCATTGGGTGTGAATGAATTTTTAAAAGGATCATGTAGTGCAGATGGGAAGGTAAAGACCTATAAAGCTCGTTTGGCTATTATCTCAATTTTTGAATATACATTTTGAATGTATATCTTTGTTATGAACAAAGATAAACCTTGCATTTATAATTGGGCAAAATATTTTGTAAAGTTATTTCTTGTGTTGTCTATGGATGAAGTTTTCTTAATTGAAAATGGCATTCCAGCATTGTAAGAAATAAAGGTTTGGCTGTAATCTAATTTCTCCATGTTCAAAATCAAATATGGTATACTCACTAATGATAGTAAGTAGATACCAGTCTGATCTAAGTGAGAATCACTGAAAGATTGTATAGACAATCCCTAAGTATTTGGAAAATACTAAGATCTAGTGACTCAAATATGAAAATACAGACTTAAAACATGTGAATGTTTTAATTTTAGTCAGAACAAGATGATAACAAGAGAATGTCGGATCATACCCTAATTGCAGGAGCAATCTGCTAGAATGGTTCCAAGTAGGATACTATAGCCTATTCAGTTAGTGATGTAGAGTGCATCATGGCATACGATGCTACCATGTAAGTTGTGTAATAGCTGAGGTTCATTAGCAAGTTAGGAGTAGCACCTTCCACCGATGGCTCAGTCCTATCATAGCATTAGAGCCATAGCTCTGGCTAAAGAACCAAAGGACCAGCATATTCTACATCGCTATAATCTTTGATTTTAGATCAGGATCATGTCGATTTTTGGAAGATCGATGGAAATGAAGAACTTGACCGACCCATTTGCTACAACCTCGGAGCTAAGGAGTTCTATGAACTTAAGTGCAAGATAGGATATTTGATATCATTCTGATTGGCTTTAGTCTAAGTGAGAGTTATTGAAAAATATGTTCTAAAGCCAATTATCTAAGTAGTAGATGATTGAAATTAGTATATGAATTATCAAATAATAATAGTTATTTGGTTGATTCATTATAGAAGTTCTATCTTTCTTAAATGAACTTCTATATTATGATGAAGTCCTTAGAACCATAATCAATTGATAAAGAAGAATTTATCAGATGGTTCTTAAATTATTCGTGACCAAATGATGAGTTATTAATAAGGACGATAACTTATCGAATGTAGGTTGCTGTATGCTATATGCATTGGTTGTCCTCATAATCAAATGGTGTGGAGACACTCGTATGGCATCTAAATGAGATATAGGAGTATATGTATACTGAATGTAACCAATATAGCACTTTACTGTCAAGAGTGGCTAGCTAAGGCCAATGGATATACATATCCCTCCGACTTGAGATCACCATGGTTACTTGCAAGCAACTCACTATACTTTGATGCCGAACTGCTTGTATTTCTAATAATATAGATTCAAAAGGTTTTTGGGTATAGTCAAGTACTTGTGAAGTTGGTGTGTGAGTTAAGATGGGATTGACCACTTCTGATTAGCTTTAGGAAGAGAATGACTAATTATGTTTCAATTTAGCAAAACCTAGGCCTGGGTAATCCTCGTGAGGAGTCATGGAATTTGCAAAATTTTGAGGCATAATAGAGATGACTTGTATGAGTGTTGACAGCGTACTCGAAGTCATCTTGAGTATTATTGGTTATAGGTATGAATTATATGAAAACCGTGGGCCAGGGTTCTAAGAATGTTTCTTTGTATATATTTAACCTATCCAGACGTCGAGAACCATTGCTAGATGGTTACTTTGACTAGTATAGAAATTGGTTCCTGAGCTATCAACTTAGATTCAAACCTATAGGATCACATACATAAGAGATTGTAATCTAATCAGATGGTTAATCAATGATTAAGAATCATTCTAAGATCAAACATTCAATGCGATTGATGTTTGATCTAATGCAGGTATTGCAGGAGGATTGATTAGCAATTAGATTGCTAATTTACTAATTTTGATTGAGCATTTAGGTTAAGATCAAGTCTAATTAAATTAGATCCAATTAAAATTAGTTTGGACTTAATTAGATTAAGTTTAATTGGTTTATTGGATAAACCAATTGCAAGGAAAAAATAATTCTTAGTTAGACTAGGATTTAAGTGCACCTAATTTCTAATTGAGTTAGCATTTAAATCAAAATTAAATATAATTTAATCTAATTTAGTTAGGCTTCTAGTTGAACTAAGATCATCTTTAATTATGTTATATTTAATTTGATTTGAATCAGGTTCAAAATAGTTTTGACCTAGTCAAACAAGAAGAGTCCCAGTTGGACTGGGACTCTCACTCCTTCCTTGTGCCAATAAAAGTCAACACCCATATTTTATTTTTAGATCTTTATATGATATTCTCTATTCCAATATGAGCTTCTCCATGCATCAAATATCTAAAGAGATTAATTAAAATTTGATCTAATCAAATTTGATAAGTGGTTTGGTTTTGTTTCCTTTTGAAAGTCCTAATTCTCCAAAATACCTCCATTCCTTATGAATTTTTTTCTCCATGCCTCTTTTTTCTTTTGTGCATTTATTTTCTTTGGTTTTGCACGTGGTTTCCTGATCTTCACATCCAAAAAATAAGGAGAGAGGCATCTAAGAGTTGGATGCCTCCTAAAACTCCTCCTTGGTCTCCTATTAAGACTAGGTTTTGACCTAGTGTTCCATACATAAAAAGGAGGATGCCTCCTATCAGGTTTAGGATGTGTAAAACTTGGAAAAATTATAAAAAAATAAAAAAAAAGTAGGAGGAGCCATGGAAGACTTTGGATGCCAAAGACTTCATTAAGCCATCAATTATTGATGTCTTGAAGAGAGAAAGGTAAGAAAAAAATTATTTTCTCTTAAAGATTCATTTCTAATCCTCTTTTATTTATTCTTTATAATTTTTATATGATAAAAATTTGAGAGAGAGAGAGGAAGAAGGCATGGGGATCTATGCTCTAAGATGTTGGGGCATAGTAATCTTTTTGGATATGATCTAATCATGTCCTGATGAGAAAAGAAAACGAGAAGAATGTCTTCTCTTAGGGTTTCTTTGAGAACCCTTCTTCTTTATATTTTTATGAGATTTTTCTATGAGAACAATTAGAGAGTATGAGATCTAGAAACATGAAAAAAGTCTAGGGGAGAAGGTCTTCCCTTGTCCTAGAATGAAGATGTTTTCAGGACATCAATCGTTGATGTCCTAAAAGAGAAGATTTGTCTTCTCTTAAGACCTTTTCTAATGTATTCAATTTTTAATTTTTTAGAAATCCAAAGGTTTGATTTCTATCCTAATCCTCCTCATATTCTTTTTTCTTAGAATATCCAAGAGATCCAAATAATAAATTTTAGATTAACCATCTAGAGGGATCCGTGAGAAGCTAGTACTTCGAGCAGATCTTTGTTTGACGAACCCCCAATTTTGTTGCAACCTCGTGTGGATCACCTGTAGAGGTCAGACGCATGTGCAGCTCCAAAGATAATAATAAAAATTAACCATGGAGTTTTCAACCCATGCAAGGTAAGAGATTTGATCTCTTCTCTCACCTAGATGTGATCTAGGTTTTAGATTTAGAATCATTCAAGATCTAGGATATTGATTTAATCAATACCAAATCCTTTTATTTTCAGATTTATAATATATTATGACATGTAATAGATCTTAGATGTAGGGTTTAGTAATTAGATTACATGCATTTATAGATTAAATGGTTTAATCTACATGTTCCGCTGCATTATTTTTCAAAAATATTTTAAAATTCATGCATGAAATGCTGCATATTTTTCATCATGATGGAGCTGTATGATGGAAGAGTTCCATGCAGCATATTATGACAGACTCTACTTGCGAGATGGAGTACATCACATCATTTGATGCTGTGAAGAAAACTCTGTGGATAAGAAAGTTCATGATTGAGCTTAGAGTAGCATCCTTTCTTGATAGTCCAGTCCTGCTCTACTGTGACAACA
The DNA here is from genome assembly GCA_006176705.1 of Cocos nucifera. NCBI lineage: Eukaryota > Viridiplantae > Streptophyta > Magnoliopsida > Arecales > Arecaceae > Cocos > Cocos nucifera. The sequence goes on from QRFJ01004633.1 coordinate 99,435, forward strand.
CTGGAACCATCGCTCAAGTAAAGAAATCGAAGGCACACCAGCAGACAAAGCACATACTGTGCTGCTACCACCTAGTTGGGGAGGTCATTGATCGAGGTGATGTTGACCTTCAAAAGATCAATGGAAAGGAGAACCTAACTAACTCCTTCACTAAAGCCCTAGTGGTAAAGGAGTTTGACAACCACAAGTCAATGATGGGTATTAGATACTGTACCAAGTGGCTTTAGGATAAGTAGAAGTTATTAAAAAATATGTCCCAAAGTCAATCATCAGCTTGCTATTGGTTGAGCTATCTTTGTAAATATAAATGATTTATTATGAATAAAAGTTTATTTTGGTATTTTTCATCAAAAATTTACATCTTCTAATGAACTCTTATATTGTGATGAAGTTCTTGAAACTATTTAGATTTGATAAAGAGAGGATTTATCGATTAGTCCTTAAACTGTTTGCGACCAAATGATACGTTGTTAACTAGGATGATAACGTTTAAAGAGTGAAGGTCATTGTATGCCATATCGATTGGTTGTCCTCTTAACCAAAGAGTGTGGAGATACTGGTATGGCATACAGGTGAGATATGGGAATAAATCATCACTAAACGTGACCAACTCTGGAGCATTCTACCATCGAGACTTGCTCTGATGGGATATGGGTATAAGTATCCCTTGGACCTGAGATCACCATGGTGGCTTGCAAGCAACTCACTATGCTTTGGTACCGAACTACCTAAATTTCTAATTCAGTGACAGAAGGTTTTTGGGCACAGTCAAGTACTTGCGAAGTCGGTGAGTGATCAAGATGGGATTGACCACTTTAAGAGTTTGGAGAAAATGCATGGTTGTATTTCAATTTAGCAAAATCTTGGTCAGGATAATTCATGTGATGGATGTGCATGATCTAATCAGGATTGATTGTTAAACCCTGAGATGTCCTATGAGCATTCATGGTCAAGGGGATAAATTATATAAAAATCATATCCACATGGGTTCTAAGAGTGTTGCTTTATACATTCGACTTATCCGACCGTCAAGTAGCATTGCTAGATGGTCACTTTAATTGGTATAAAAATTTATTTCTATACTACCAGCTTAGATTCAAATCTATAAGATCACATACATTAGAGATCTCAATCTGATCTGATGGTTGATCAATGATTGAGAATCATTCTAGGATCAAATAATCAATACGATTAATGTTTGACCTAGTACAAATATTATGGAGGATTGATTAGCAATTGGATTACTAATTGGCTCAACATGATTGAGCTAAAGAGCTGAGATTGAGTCTAATTGAATATGATTCAATTAGATTTGGTTTGGGCTTGATTAGATCAAGTCCAATTGATTTATGGGATAAGCTAATTAGAACAAGTCCCTGTTCCATTAGAACTTTTGTGCACCTAATTTTTTATTTAATTAAAATTTAAATTAAATTTAAATTTAATTTAATCTAATTTAATTGAGTTCTTAGTTGGACTAAGATTATCCTTAATTAGGTTGCACAAGTTTTGAGTAGGTTCAAAAATTGGATGGACCAAGTCAAAACATGGAGTCCCAGTCTGACAGGAACTCTCCCTCATTGTGCCACCTAGCTTTTCCATGCCTCACCCTTGGTTTTGGCATGAGATCTCTCATGCCCAGAGAGTCTCCACACCAGTATCTGTGCCACTTTATTTCTTAGATGGAAGTTTGTTTTGGACCAAATCAAAACTAGGAAGTAGTTTTGATTTCAAACTCTATTTGATAGAGTTTTATAAAACCAAAACTTTTCCCCTTGTATGGCACCAAACCACTAGATATTTCTCTAATTTTTTGGTAGAATTAAGGAAGTTTTATGAACCACTTCCATTTTCTCCATGCCAAGAAATTAGGAGGGGGCGCCCAAGAGTGGGGAGCCCCAATTCTTGTCCAATTTAACATTCCTTTACAAATGTTTAACCTAGACAAGGACTCCTCCTTTTCTCTCTATTTAAAATGACTTTGGGCATGATTTTTCTACATAAAATACATCAAAGAGAGAGGGCTTGGGCATGGTTCCTTGGGTGTAAAAGGGTTGTGGGTATGAGCTATTGTAAAGACACAAGTTTGTTGTATCTTGGTGAGAGGAAGGAAATAGAGAAGAAGGGTTTTCTCTAGGATTTTATTTTGCATCTTCTTCCATCATCATTTTAAGAGAAAAGCATGAGGAAGAAGATCTCTCTTAGATCCTCCCATCTCCTCCTTTGGTCCTTGGAGAGGCTAAGTTGTTCGAAGAAGGAGGTTTGCGATCAACCATCAAAAAAGGATCAGCATAGTGCTAGCATACTATGCTGATTTTCAATTGCTAGACTTCAGATCAAGATCGAGACTTTATGTGGACTTTCCATAGAGGCTGCATGCATGTGTGGCTCGAAGCAACAACCTCAGCCTTAGACTAGCAAGTGAAGATCTTGACTTGCAAAAGATAAAAGAGATACAATCTCTTTCTCCTACTAGATTAGTCTAGTTTTTGTTTGATGTTGATATGATCAACATTCTTGTTTGTATTTATTATTTAATTTTTAGATTTATATGCATACATGGATCATGTCATTAGATCCTAGATCTAGAAATTTTTGCATTATTTTATAGATTAATATGATTAATCTACAGCTTTCGCATTCATATTTTGAAAAAGTTTTGAAATAGATACTTGCAAACCCTAGGATTTTTCTTCATATTTTTCTCAATAATCTCAACCTAGACTCGATATTCGGCCTCCACCTATCTCTGAGAGCCTATGATCCATCTCACCCCCATGCCCTAGGGCATGCATGCTATCTAATGGATGGGCAAACATGAAAGTCAAGCCAGATTGCTCTATCCCATCTTCATCATGGTCTATGTCCACTCTGACCAAAGATCTACTTAGAAAAGTCTCCTATGGTAATAAAAACTTCACTTTGCAATGTTGCCTCTCATCCTCTTAGGTCTCCTATCTCATGTCCGATCCGCCTCTATCTAGAGCTTCACCTCACACTAGACTTCTTTAATCACCACACTACTATCACGCATGACCTTTAGGATTTCTCCATCAGTTTTTCATCTGAAGCTGGTCGAATCTAATCTAAAGTTGGATATGTATCGAACCTCACCCAACTTTTTCACTATTCCATGATGGAGTTTTATGCTAACTATCTTGCTACCCTTGATCTCATAGCTCGATCCATCCGACAGAAACATAGTACCCTCACTGATCTTCAAGGAGTCAAACAACTCCTCCTTGCAACATACATGATAGAAACAAGTAGAATCCATAATCTACTAGGAGGAAGAAGTAGATACCTCATCAGTTATTAGAAGGACATCATCACTATCTTCTATATAGCTACTGGCCATTGCCACAGTAGCCTGCATCCGATACTTGAGTTAAGGGCAATGTCAAATAGGATGTCCCACTCGTCACATTGGTAACAACTGATCTTGCTTTGGTCCATCATCCTAGACCTGGACCGCCCACCTTGCAATCTCTTATCACTCTATCTGCTACCACCTGCTCCTCTAGAAACTACCAAAGCTAAGCTACCACCATTTGAGCTTGAAGCTAGGTTCTTTCTCCTGAGAATCTCCTTCTAGAGAATCACTATAGTAACCTCATCCATCTTGTTGGTACTCTTTCCTACTAGAAGAGCAATCACCAAGGACTCATATGAAGGAAGAAGCGATGCTAGCAAGACCAACACCATCAGTTTGAGGTGAGAATAAGAGGACATCAATTCGAGGCCAAGGAGAGCAATGGAGCACGAGTCTCAGGAGTTGTGGAGCATAGGTTAGTGCTGCAACTTGGGAGGCAAGGTGGCTTCGACGGGATGGTGTCAGCTCTAGAGACAGTAGAATGGTGCAGATGGTTCACGCAGGATTTGCTAAGACTTGGAACACCAAGATAGAGATGCCTGCCGGCCGAGATCACCTATAGGAGATACAATCTCAACTCACAAATCTTCTCTCTCAATCCAGAAGCACTCATCCATACAATGTTCTCATAGAAATCCCAAGAAGATCTCCCTCGTAGATCTATCAATCTAGAGTCCTTAACATTCTTGGACACTCTGTGATCCTTTCAACCTATACATTAAGCCCCAACCTTTGTTCCTAGGCAACCCCGCCATTCCAAGATACTTCCAGCTTCATTGATGATCTTGGCACTCCTTGAGACCCCTGGCTCTCCCTGAGAGCTGAAGCTTGGTATCCCTGAGAAGCCTTGGGCACTCTCTATTAAGATGCCCTCCTCGACTGCTGCACCGTTGAGCCTCTCTCAGCCCCCGTGCCTCTAGGAAGGCACTACTGCAGCACACTAGTGCTCCCTATCTTGTCTCTACACCGTCTGAGAGATTTTTCCGAGAATCTCTCTATTCCTTAGGTTTGGAGGTCTTCTTATAAGCCCAAATTATTCCAATAGACATTCGATCAGCTCCCGCATGCTCTTCTTGCCGCCAGATAGTGCAACAACCCCATAGACCTGATCCATGAGTTAGAGGCTATAGACCCCATCAAAAGGCTTCCACTCACATGCCTATACGCTGTTCACCATCGTTCCATTTGCCTCCCTCGAGCTGGCTCAATCCATAGTCGAGCTGGCTCGATCATGTCTAGCCTAAGCACTACTTTCTATTTGCCTGAGATAGCTGGCTCAAATACGGGCTAAACTGGCTCGATTGGGTATCCAAGCCAGCTCGACTATATGTTGGCTAATCTTTCTCGTGGCTCTTGAATCTCATTCTTGGCTTATCATGGACCAAATCTCGAGGTGCCAAATTTCTACATTCTCCATCTCGACTCGATATTTGGCTCCACCTCAAATCTGAGAGCTTCCTATATGATACTGCCCCATGTCCTGGGGCTACCGCCTACTGCTCATGGATCGACAAACATGGGAGTCGAGCTAAGCCGTTCAATCCCAAACTGAGTCTCGTGCCTGATCCATCTCCACCTAGAGCTCCATCTCACACTGAGCTCCATCTAGCTTTTCTTGCACATGAGAGCATCCTCTTTGATTATGCCCTTCTTCTAACTTGACCACCACCACCGCAACCCCTTGGAACAACCTGACTCCTCCTAGCTTTGATACCACTGTAGGGTAGATTCGTCAACTGTGAAATATGGATCATCCACCTGAGATCACCTATAGGAGATATGGCACCACTTATTGCTATGAAAAGATAGAAGAAGACAAACAAGCACAACCAAATATATGGTTCGGCCTAAGTGCCTACATTCACGGAACATACAATGCTTCACTATTGAGAAAGAACAACAGAGGAGATACAATCTCAACTCACAAATCCTCTCTCACAATCCAGAAGCACTCACCTATACAATGCTCTCATAGAAATCCCAAGAAGATCTCCCTCACAGATCTATCGATCTAAGGTCCTCAACATCCTTAGGTACTCTGCTAAGATATCCTTCTCGACTGCTATACCACCAAGCCTCTCTCAACACCCATGCCTCCAGGAAGATGGTACTGCAGCACTCCAATCCACCCTGCCTTGTCTCTGCACCATCTGAGAGATTTTTTCAAGACTCTCTCTATTTCTTAGGTTGGGAGGTCTTCTTATAAGCCCTAATTATTCCATTACCCATCTGATCAGCTCTCGCATGCTCTCTTGGCTGCTAGATAGTGCAACAGCTTCATAGACCCCATGAATAGAATTGGTCCATGAGTTAGGGGCTATAAACCCCATCAAAAAACTTTCACTCGCATGCCTGTGCACTGTTTGCCATCGTGCTATTGGCCTCCGTCGAGCCAGCTTGGTCCACAGTCGGGCTGGCTCAACTGCGTCTGGCCTAAGCACTGCTTTCTATCCACCTGAGTGAGCTGGCTCAGATATGGATCGAGCCGACTCGACTGCGTATCCGAGCCAGCCCAACTATACGTTGGCTGATCTTTCTCGTAGCTCCTGAATCTCATTCTTGGCTTATCATGGACTGAATCTTAAGGTGCTAGATTTCTAGTACATTGTTATGTAACACAAGGGCAACATTATTCAAATATGGCTATATAGAAATGAAGAATCTGACAAAACTAAGATATTATAATTTGTTGTGTAACACAAGACTATAAGTGTCTCAACGGTAGAAGTAAATATTGAGAATTTCATGGATTGCAATTGAAAAAGAAAATTTCCTATACTTGAACTCATAAATATTTATTGCGTAATACAAGATATTTATGAGGAATTGGGATCTAAACCCCACTAAAGAAACCAAGGTAGGATTTCTTGCTTACCATAGGTTAGGGTTGTGGTATTCATAATAAAATAGTGGGAGATGCAATTACATTTATAAATTCTCATCTAGTTGTATGGATTTGTGTGGTGCTCCCAAGCCTTGGAAGGCCACTAGAGAAGTCAGGGTGTTGGCTCTAAGAGACTAGAAAGGTGTGATCCTAGGGATAGAACAAGAGTAGTCCTAGGGTGGAGGCTATGTGTAGCCCTCCATGGGCTTGAGGTCCTGGTGTTGAGGATCTGGAGGGGCTTGATTGGTGCTCCAGAGACTTGGAGATACAAAGTGGAGCAAAAAATCAGCCAAGAGAAGAAGATGTTTCTACAGGTTAGTCGACTCAGACTGAGACTAGATCAACTAAGTTGGTAGTTGAGTAAACCCAGTTTGCAATAACTGTATAGCCTTTGGATGCAGGAGGGTGAAGATATTGCAAGGCATATTCAATGATTTGACCAGATGAGCATGGACTTTCTCAATATAGGGGTGGATCTCGAAGAGAAGAATAAAAATTTATTGCTGCTGTGTTTGCTATCCGAGAGCTTCGATCCATTGATGACTATACTATTGTATGGTAAGGAGACACTAGTGTATAAGGATATCATGTTAGTTCTCATGTCTAATAAGTAGCAGGAGTGGATGATGAAGAGAGAGGTCTTATAGGAGGATCTTGTAGTTTCAGAAAGGCCAAAAAATGGAAAGAAGAAGGGTAAGCAAAGGGGCAGCAAGGAGTCTAGGAGATGCTTCAAGTATGGTAAAGCAAGCCACTTTAAGTTGGAGTGTCCACTTTGAAAGAAGTATAAGAAAGAAAAAGGTTAGATTCCGTCGATTCAGTCACTAAAGGAGAAGAGTTGATGAGCTCTTGTTAGTTTTGAAGGAGCCCATGGGGTGTGGTGTATCTGAGATGGCTTTGAAGGGATCCATAGAGTGCAGATGGTTAGAAGGAGCAACGACGGTGCTCGAGGTGCAGCAGCAGACCCAGTAGGGTAGCATTGGATGGTTAGCCTTGGATAATCTAGTTATAGAGTTGGCTTCTGCAGCATCAGAAGGACTTCAGTTTCAAGTGGAACATCAGGCAGAGGTGGCTTCACAAGCAAAGGGAGAGGTGGCACAAGTTTAGCACAGAGGGGGGCAAAGCAAGGGGCAATATCCCAGCACTAGCGCTAGAGATTTATAGTTCTACGTAGAGTAGCATGTGCAAGTAGACAGGTGTGGTTCTAAGAAGATCGTATCAAATGGTGCAACAAGTGCCCATACAAGAATGCTGCAGTTTCTCTAGAGAAGTCCAAGACAAGTAGTGCAATTGCCAAGCAGAAGGATGTCTACAACTCCAAAGGTGGTGTAAAAGAGTAAGCCAAGACCTTCAGCAGAAGAGGTACTCATCCTCAAGGTCTCCAAGGATGCACAGTAGCTAAAGAGGATTGATAGAGGCAATGTTTGTCTAAGGTGCTATCAAGATGCATAGCGATAGTGAGATCGTGCAGGAGGGCATTGCTAGGTGTGCCAAGGCTTGGATGCACCAAGATAAAGATTATAAGAATTTGTGTGGTGCTTCCAAGCCTTGGAAGGCCATGGGAGGAGTCAGAATATTGGCTTCAAGAGACTAGGACAAGGGTGGTCCTAGGGTTAGACTAGGAATAGTCTTGTGAGGATTTGTGGTGCTCCCAAGCCTTGGGAGGCCATGGGCTGAGCTAGGCTGAGGGCTCTGGGGAGGCTAGGATAGGTGTGGTCCTAGGGCTAGGATAGAAGTTATCCTAAGGTGGAGGTGGCATGTAGCTATTCATGGGCTTGAGGTTCAGGTATTGAGGGCCTCAAGGGGCTTGGTTGGTGCTTCAGAGATCTAGGACACAAGGTGGAGTAAGGAACCAAAGCCGGGGCTTGAAGGCTGCAAAAAAAGAATTTTCTGTAGGTTAGACAGCTCAGTCCAAAACTGGATCGGCTAAGTCTCAGAGCATAAGCAAAATAGGGAGCTGCACATTCGGGACTACTGGCATGGCATAGAATTGGGCCGGCTCGATTTCAGACTAAGCCAATCCAGTGGAACTTAGTCGGCTCAGTGCTAAGACTGAGCCAGCTCAGTGCGCGGGTAGAGTTATGCGAGGGTCTATTTTGGACTAGGGTTTGGGTTGATCCTAGGGGTGTTATGGCCTGGTTTGAGAGGACTTAAGGAAGCTAATTCATATATGGATTGGATTTAGATCCAGAGGATGAGAGCATGGGAGACATGGGTGTACATGGGCTCAGTAAGTGCTTTCATATATTGGGTTAGTCGAAAAATTTTTTATGAGCTTAGAAGTGGCGCTCCCAAGTCTTAAAAATATGAGAAGATAGGTCATGAAAAGACACGAGCGAGCCGAAAGAAGAATCAGTCTCAATAGCAAAGTACAGAAACTGGGTCGGCTCACTTTGAGACTGAGCCGGCTTAGTTGAAAACTGGGTTGGCTCAATCTAGAACTGGATCGACTAGGTGTCAATGGAAAATCTAGATAGAGAGCAACATTTTTGGGCTGTTGGCATGGTATACAACTGGATCGGCTCAGTATCGAACTGAGCCGATCCAGTCACAGGTTAGTCAGCTCAGTCTAAAACTGGGCCAGCTCAGTTTTCGTGGGTTATTATTTTATGTACGTGGGTTGTTTGGATTTGGAGAGTTTTTCTATGAGCTTGGGCTTGATCCTTTATAAAGTATATATACTGGAAACAGGTCAAGGTTGTAAGTGTGCTGAAATATACTAAATAAAAGCTCTTTTCTCTCGAAAATCTCTTCTTCTCTTCTTTATTTCTTGATTTATTTAATCATGCTTCCACGAAGATCTCTAAGAAGTACTTCCTTGATTGCTTGGCTAACCACCGGCAGCCACAGCGAACCGTATGGGAAGAGTGCATATTCCCAACATTTGGTATCAGAGCGATGTTGCATGGAAGGAAGGAAGACACCTAGGGTTTACTACATTCAGGATCTGTTGCACCAAATTTTATCCTAAAAACTTCTAGTTTGCTTCATGATTTTTTTTTAGATTGAAGTGGATATTGTTTACATGGAGGAATGATAATATAAAAGTTTGGAAAGAGGATCTAGGGCTAGTTAGATCTTCTATGAAGGATAGTTTTACTAATGTGTGATCGTGAAGGGTGTTAGGGATCTATTCTTGACTTGTTTGAAGTCACGGGATCAAGTGGATTCAAGGTGGATTTTGAGAAGTTCGATGGTAAGAAAAACTTTACCCTATGGCAGCAAAGAGTAAAGGACTTGTTGGTTCAGCAGAGATGAAGGAAAAATCCTGACTTTTCGACTCAGGTTTGTTCAGATTTGATCGGATCAAGAGAAATATTTCAAAAATTTCTCTCAAGTATCTAGATCTAATATGAGATATTTCAGATCTGATTTTATAGATCTAATAAATAAAAATAAAAATAAATTAAATCTGATTTAATTTATACCTTGATGCTGGGTAATCATATTATCCTTTGATGATCCTGCTGATTGCCTGAGGTTCTGGATCTAGCCATGCAAGCGCTTATCCTCTACCAATATCCACTCAGGTTGGATCTGAAGATCTTCTCCTTCTTTATCATTTCTCCAAAAATTAGATCTGGATCTAATTTGGAGGATCTTCAAGACTTCTTTCAAAGATCTACAGTCATCTCTACAGCAGTGTTGCCTTCTTCCTTTCTCGTCAGCTTTTTCTTGCCTGGATCGCACCAAACTAAAGCCCAACTTCTCTTGAGCATGGAGAGGAGAGAGAGGATCAGAAGATGGCATGGAGAAGGGAGAGGGGCAGCCTTGGGGCATGGTCTAAGAGAGAACTCTATATAAGTTGGGCGTAGATAAGGTTTATATAGACCCTGCTGCGCCATGCAGTGCCACATCATCCTAGCCAATCACATTGCTTCGTGCAATCAGATCTAAATCTGATTAGTGGGATGACATCACCTGATCCAATTAGATGAGAGCTCCACTAATTCATCCTTAGATGGTGCCTAAGATTGATCAAAGTCTATAGTTATGGGCCACCTAACTAGAAACTAAGAAGCAACTTGGAGTACCATCTGTATGGGACTCCAGGCGTCCCTATCCATGGGTGCATGCCTCCCTAGGCGTGCGCCCCCTCCTTTCCAAATTCTAGCAAGGGGACAGGCCCCTATCTACTCTCCAATAAGTGCATGACACATCGGCAAATGTCTAAGTGTCAAAGGTCAACATTTAACCGAAGTCAAAGACAAGAATTAGCAGGTGACGAAAAATGGCAGGTGTTGTCTCAAATTTATCTTATAAATTAAGACAACCCTTGTCTAATCTAGACAAGCTGTAGTCAAACTAAGTAAAGATACCTGAGTGAGCACAAATACATTTGGCTCAGTCGAGACAACTTTTAATGATAGTAGAAGGAGAACGTTATCTCAATCGTATGCTAGCACGATTTTCTTGAACCTAATTGAATCTAATTCAAATCAATTGAATTGGGTTAGTCCAATTGATGATATCCAAATCTAAACACTTATTTGTGTGACCCAGTTAGGTTCAGTTCTATATGGTAATGGGATATGTCGCGATCTCTATCATCGACATCATCGAAACTCCTTTCGATGGATCAGAGCTCTTCTGATTCAGACAACTAGAATGATCGATCATCTAAATCATTCTAATTGCTTCAAAAATCCACCAATGACACCTAGCAATATATGGTGGCAACCCATTAAAACTAAAAATGAACCTCTTGATGCAACAACTTGTGTTATTAAGTTCTTTTATCTTGAGCCCCGATTAGATTAGGGTTAAGGTGAATTTGTCAAACCCTAATTTCTATCATATGATTTAATCATTCGATTCAAGTCCGATGTAAAAATCTTAATAGAAACTCTTTCTATTATTTCACTCTACCATGGCCATGGGCTTATGGACTTGATTCTCATGATTATCATAGGGCTGCTCCTCATCCACCGAGGTAGATAGATTCCTTCTTGGTGCAATCCAATTCCTACAATGAACATGCTATAGCGAACATACACCTCAGGATTCCAAATGGCTAGGAGATTGAGTCATGGTGTAGTCAAACTATAACATCCTCAAGGTTAACTATTGATGCACCTCAGATCAAAGAACCAGACACACCACTACAGCTTTGAGTTAGTCATCGATGATAAGGTAGACTTCCTTATGACTGCTCGAGGTGGTCACGCTCAGTGCCCGCCCTCATTCTCTAACGAGTACCTATACTCTCGCTCTAGTGTCTCTACACCATAGACTTAAGACTCATCTACTATGAAGAAGCGATTATACACCAACCTTTCGGATCAATCACCATCTTCATGATGATCCTACGGTCAGAGGCATTTTATGAGTTAAAAAATGAAAATTCATGTCTTAAATTTTCAACTCTTGAAAATATGAATTATCATTATCATTAACTCAAGGGATGTATTACAGACACTAAATACACATTTATGATAGAAAATAATTCATTTTATTATTTATAGTTAAAACTATAATTTTGCCCCTAGAAGTGTATTATAAATGTCAGCCAATTCTGGCTTCTAGGGCACGCATATCTAACAAACTCCCACTTGACCTAAAGCCAATTGGCTACAAATCTAAGTTTCATCTTCTCAAGGTGGGCTTTGATCTTCTTTTAGTCCAATGGCTTTCTAAGTGGATCCACCGTATTATCTGCAGAGTCAACTCTTTTGACCTTGACGTAATCCTTTTCGAGGTAATCATGGATGAGGTGGTATCATCGCTCGATGTGCTTGGATTTTTGGTGAGACCTCGGCTTCTTAGCAAGGGCTATGGCGCCATTATTATTCCGGTACAGAGGAATGCATCTGATGGCATTACTCCAATCTCTGCAGCAAACTTCTTATACCAAAATGCCTCCTTTATAGCTTCTGACGCAGCGATGTATTTTGCTTCCATGGTGGAATCTGCTATCACTGTCTACTTGGAACTTTTCCAACTGACAGCTCCACCATTGCACACAAATAGACTCCCAGATGTCGACTTTCAATCATCTACATCGGACATAAAATCTGAGTCTATATACCCCTGGACTTGGAGTTCTCCATTACCAAAGACCAACAACACATCCTTAGTTCTTCTCAAGTGCTTAAGGATACATTTCACAGAAGTCCAGTGTTCTTCACCTGGATTCGACTGATATCTGCTCGTGACACTCACAGCATGGGCTATATCAGATCGTGTACATAACATGGCATACATGAGGCTCCCTATTGCTGAAGCATAAGGGATCTTGCTCATGCGTTCTATTTTCTTAGGTGTGCTAGGGCACATCTTCTTGGAAAGATGAATGCCATGTCTGAAGGGTACCAAACCCCTCTTAGAGTTTTCCATGCTAAACCTCTTTAGCACTTCCTCTATGTACATCTTTGTGAAAGTCCTAGCATCCTATTCGGTCTATCTCTATAGACCTTAATTCCTAGAATAAAGGATGCTTCTCCTAGGTCTTTCATGGAGAATTCTTTAGATAACCACATTTTAACTATGATCAACATGGAAATATCATTTCCAATAAGGAGGATGTCATCCACGTACAATACGAGGAAGACAATAGTGCTCCACTGATCTTTTTGAAGACACATGGCTCCTCATTTTTGATGAAATCAAATAATTTGATCACATCATTAAAATGAGTATTCCAGCTCCGAGATGCTTGCTTAAGTCCATATATGGACCTTTGCAGCTTGCATACCTTATGATCATCATCACTGGATGTGAAACCTAGCGGCTGTTCTATATAGATATCTTCCTCAAGATATCCATTTAAGAATGTCATTTTCATATCCATTTGCCATATTTCATAATCAAAATAGGCTGCAATAGCAAGCAATGTGTGAATGGATTTTAGCATAGCTACTGGAAAAAAGGTATCCTGATAGTCAATGCCTTCGTGTTGACTATAATCTTTTGCCACTAATCTAGCTTTGAATGTCTCTACATTCCCATCTGCACCAATCTTTCTCTTGTAGATCCATTTACACCCAATAGGTACTATACCTTCTAGTGGATCTACCAAGGTCCAGACTTGGTTTGAGTGCATCGAGTCAATTTCTGACTTCATTGCCTCTAACCATTTCTCGGAGTCAATATTCAATATCGCCTCATTATAGATTTTGGGATCATCATCATGAACCCCATTACCTACGAGGAATATTTTCTCTACTTTCTCTGAAATAGTACCAAAGTACCTCTCAGGGGGATGGAAAACTCTTTCTGATCTACGAGGTGGAGGAGGTAGTGATTAGATTGGCTTAACCTGATTTGGTTCCATTTGGTCCTTAGCTCATTGCTCTTATGAGACTTTCTCATCGAGCTTGATCTACTTTCCAATGCCGCTATCTTGAATAAACTATTTTTCAAGAAAGATGGCATGTCAACTCACAATCACATTGTGATCTTCTGAAATATAGAAATAATATCCTAATGACTCTTTAGGATATCCTATAAATCGAGCTCTAAAGGACCTAAAGTCTAACTTGTCCGCTTGTTGTCTTTTGACATGAGCCGGACAATCCCAAATTCTGAGATGACTCAGACTTGGTTTCTTACCATGCAATATCTCATACGGTGTGGTAGGAATGGTTTTAGAAGGAACCCTATTCAGTAAGTATATTACAGTTAACAAATAGTATCCCCAAAGAAAATCAGGAAGGTCTGTGAAGCTCATCATGGATCGAACCATATCTAATAGAGTCCAATTCCTCCATTCTGAAATCCCGTTGAGTTGAGGTATTCCAGGTGGAGTCCATTGAGAGACTATGCCATTTTTCTTGAGATAGTCCAGAAATTTTCGACTAAGGTATTCACCTCCTCGATCTGATCGAAGAACCTTAATGGGTTTTCTAGTTTGCTTTTCTACTTCATGTCTGAATTCCTTAAACTTTTCAAAAGCTTCAGACTTGTGTCTCATAAGATACACATACCCATACCTAGATAAATCATCAGTAAAGATTATGAAGTAGACAAAGTTGCCTCTAGTCGGCACATCAAATGGGCCGCACACATCAGTATGTACTAGGGCAAGAAGATCCGTGGCCCTTTTTCCCATGTCCTACAAAAGGGAGCTTAGTCATTTTGCCATGAAGACAAGATTCACAAATTGGATATGACTCGAAAGTCAACGGACTCAATAGCTCCAGTTTTCTCCAATTTGTTAATCCTATCTTCTGCTATATGACCTAGTCTTAGGTGCCATAGATACCTATCATTTGGACTATCCCTAGGTCATTTTCATGGCATTCATATTTTGCTCGATATTAAAAATAGATACATCAATATGTAACTGATAAAGATCGTTAATAAGAAAACCACTTGCAATTTTATTTTTTTCATAAAGAATGTTACAATGGTCCTTAAGAAAACTAATAACATAGCCTTCTAATGCAAGATAAGAAATAGAAATCAAATTCCTGCTTGCTATAGGCACATAATAATAGTCTTTTAATACTAAGTCTAAACCAGATGGTAGTCGAAGAGGATATGTTCCCACGACCATGGTAGCAACTCTTACTCTATTTTCGATGCACAGGATCATCTCACCATTCCTCAGCCTCCTACTATCCTCAAGATCCTGCATGGAAGTGCACAAATGAGCACTAAAACCAGAGTCAAGCACCCAACTGGATGTAGAAGAAATCGTAAGGTAAGACTCAATAACAAGCATACCTCTAGAAGGATCTGCCTCCTTATTCTTTAGGGTGGCTAGGTAAGTAGGGTAGTTCTACTTCCAATGGCCGTCATTGTTGCAATGGAAACATTTTTTTTTGTCAGCAACTTTCTTTTTCAGCTCTGCCTTTTTCTTCTTTTCTCCTTCCACCTTTTGCTCTTTCACATACTTCTTCTTTCCAAAAGATTTTTTCTTAGAAGAAGTTCGTTCCATAGCAAGCACCAAGCCTTTAGAACCTTTCATAGAAAGCTCAGCAGTAATCAGTATGTTCATAAGTTCGGCCAGAAAATTTTGAAGTTTATGCATATGATAGTTCATGATAAACTGCCTATATGCATCAGTCAAGGATTGCATAATTATATCATTCTAGAGATCCAAGTCCAACCTCACTCCAAGCTTCTCAAGCTCTTCCAAGTCCTTGATTATCATCAGACAATGATCTTGGACTGACTATTCATCATGCATTTTAGCCTTGAATAGTCATTTAGTGACTTAATACTTGGCTGTGCGACTTTGTTCACCAAACATCTCTTGTAGGTGAGCCAATATTTACGGGCAGTCCTAATATCTTCATGTTGATACTGAAGCTCATCAGACATTGAGCCTAACATGTAATATCTAGTCTTATTATCTTCATCCATCCACTTTTTAAGAGACGCTCTCTATTCAATGGATGGATGAGCTGGCAAGGTGGGAGGGTCCTGGTCCAATACATGAGTTAACTTTTTGAAATCCAAAATAATTTTGAAGTTCCAGAGTCAATCCTTATAATTGGGTTCGGTCAGTCTATGGGTGTCGAGGATTTATGCTAGTGGGTTGGATGCAGACATTTTCCTATAGAGAGTCAAAGTTTCTAGTTAGATATTATAATTAAGACTTAACCAATTCATTTAGGATTTTAATTTTTAAATAAATTAGCTCCCACTATTTTCTTGCATCTCTACACTCCCTCTATAGAGATAGAAAAATCTCTATGATTAATGATTTCTAGTGGGTGGTGCGGTCCCACCAACTGACTCATCACCTCACCTAACAGTTATTGGTGATGGGTTAGCCAATGAGTGAACAACTCTTGTTCAATGATTCTCTAATCATGGTGCACCCAAAACTTGGTCTCTAATTCATGAATCTCACCATGCCCGAAATATTGATCCACTCCTTAGTTAAGTTAGACTCACCATTTGCACAGATTGGATTCCTAATTGAGTCTCTCACCATATCCAAAATATTGAGCCCAATCCATCCTCCAGCCCATAGCATCCAATGCCTAATAGACATGGTTGCATCTTTTTAGGTGCAACTGAACCACTGTAACCAGTCGAGAACAATCAACCCCGGAAGGGCCCGCACATCTACAATGGTGGAAGACCTTAGACTTAATCTTTTCTTAGGAAGATTTGATTTAGGTCTCATTAAACTAGACTTGACATAGTCATAACCATTATGACTAACCTAGTGGCATGGGTTAGCTCGAATTATTGACCACCTCAGATTAGGACTAAGCCAATAAATATGGCCAGGTAAGTGAGACCGATGGAAGCGATATGCCATTAACTCGATAAGAATGCATTCGAGTCGAATAGCTCCCAATTAAAAACCAGTCGATCGTATCTACCAAACTTATCTTAGACACCAAATTGTTGAGCCAGAATCAATCAGGTTAGCCTACAATCCAGACTCTAACCACTGAGCCTAATTAGGTCTTAGCTTGATCGATCACTCACATGACTCAATCTTGACCTAGACTTAATCCTACTAGGCTGGTCAATTTAAGCGTTGTTGATCCCATCTAACGAACTCTTGATTCGATTTGATCAACTGCTTAGACCTAATTGAGCTACCCAAGTCTGAACCCAATATTATAAATATATCTTAGATCTGAAATTCTCAATTTTAGACCTAATTAATATTTTATAATCTTAATTCTTAATTAAGTTAGGATTCACAAACAAAATATGTAAATAAAATTCTTGGGTTTCAGGATCTAGGATTTTGCAGAAAGTAAGTTCTTAATTTTTTATTAAGGACGAATGTGCAGCACCCCTATACATCATAAGAACACCCCATTGAATGGGAGGAGAGGGCATTTAAACCCTACTTTGTTCTTATGAATAGACAGCCAAGGAAAATGCCTTAATTAAAAATATAAATCTACAAAACTAGTTAGATCTACATCATACATCTCATATATAAAATTGATCTAACTTTATACATGTTTTGCATACATCTCATGCATCATATCATGCATGTTTTTTAAATCTTAATTATCTCATAATTTTCTAAAAAATTAAATTTAAATTGATTACATCAAAATAAATTCTATTCTAAACATTTATGTAGAACTATTCTACAACTAGTCTAATCATGAATTTATCATATCTCATATGATCTAAAAATTAAATAATTTTATTTTTTATTTTTTAAATTTTATTATAATATTTATAATCATCAAAAATAAAAAATAAATAGATCTAAAATTATAATTTAATCAAAATAAATCATGATCATGTAAGACTATGTATAGAACTATTCTATTTTACAACTAGTCATACATCTTATAAAACTTAGATCTAAATTATTTAATTTTAATTTTTCTAATTTTACATCTAATTACATCTCATGTAACATCTAAAATAACCTAATTTTTAGATCAAAAATAAATAAAATTAGATCTAAATAATTTAGAGAACCTTGCTCTAATACCAGTTGAAGGAAAATCCTGATTTCTTATATCAGGTTCGTTCAGATTTGATCGGATCAAGAGAGATATTTTAAAAATTTCTCATATATATTTAGATTAAATTTGAGATATTTTAGATCTAATTTTATAAATCTAATAAATAAAAATAAAAATAAATTAAATCTAATTTAATTTATATCTTGATGCTGGGTAATCAAATTATCCTTTGATGATCCTGCTGATTGCCTGAGGTTCTGGATCTAGCCACGCAAATGTCTGACCACTATCAATATCCACTCAGGCTGGATCTAGAGATCTTCTCCTTTTTTATCACCTCTCCAAAAATTAGATCTGGATCTGATTTGGAGGATCTTCAAAATTTCTTTCGAAGATCTACAGTCGTCTTTGCAGCAGTGCTGCCTTCTTCCTTTCTCGTCAGCTTTTTCTTATCTAGATCGCACCAAACTGAAGCCCAACTTTCCTTGGGCATGGAGAGGAGAGAGAGGATTAGAAGATGGCATGGAGGAGAGAGAGGGGTAGCCTTGGGTCATGGGATAAGAGAGAACTCAATATAAGTTAGTTGCAGACAGGGTTTATATAAACCCTGCTGCACCATGCAGTGCCACATCATCCTGGCCAATCATGTTGCTTCGTACAATTAGATCTAAATCTGATTGATGAGATGACATCATTTGATCCAATTAGATGAGAACCCCACTAATCCATCTTTAGATGATGTCTAAGACTGGTCAAAGTCTATAGTTATGGACCACCTAAGTAGAAACCAAGAAGCAACCTGGAGTCCCATCTGTGTGGGACTCCAGGCATCCCTATCCATGGGTGCATGCCTTCCTAGGTGTGTGCCCCCTTCTTTCTAAATTCTAGCAAGGGGACAAGCCCCTATCTACTCTCCAATAAGTGCATAACACATGGGTAGATGTCTAAGTGTCAAAGGTCAATGTTTGACCAAAGTCAAAGACAAGAATTAGAAGGTGACGAAAAATGGTAGGTGTTGTCTCAAATTTATCTTATAAATTAAGATAATCCTTTTTTGATCCAGACAAACTCCAGTCAGATCAAGTAAACATACTTGAGTGAGTACAAAAATATTTGGCTCAGTCGAGATAACTTTTAATGATAGTAGAAGGAGAACGTTAGGCTTAATCGTATGCTAGCATGATTTCCATTAACCTAATTGAATATAATTCAAATCAATTAAACTGGGTTAGTTCAATTGATGATATCCAGATCCAAACCCTTATATGTGTGATCCAGTTAGGATCAATTTTGTATGGTAATGGGATATGTCATGATCTCTATCATCAATATCATCGAAACTCCTTTCGATGGATCAAAACTCTTCTGATTTAGACAACTAGAATGATTGATCATCTAAATCATTCTAATTGCTCTCAAAATCCACCAATGACACCTAAAAGTATATGGTGGTAATCCATCAAAACTAAAAATGAACCTCTTGGGGCAGCAACTTGTGTGATTAAGTTCTTCTATCTTGAGCTCCGATTAGATTAGGGTTAAGGTGAACTCGTCAAACCCTAATTTCTATCATATGATTTAATCATTTGATTCAAGTCTGATGTAAAAATTTTAATAGAAACTCTTTCTATTATTTCACTCTGCCATGGCCATGGGCTTATGGACTTGATTCTCATGATTATCATAGGGTTGCTCCTCATCCATCAAGGTAGATAGATTCCCTTTTAGTGCAATCCAATTCCTATAATGAACATGCTATAGCCAACATACACCTCAGGATTTCGAATGGCTAGGAGATCGAGTCATGGTGTAGTCAAACTATAACACCCTTAAGGTGAACTGCCGATGCACCTCAGGTCAAAAAACCAGACACACCACTGTAGCTTCGAGTCAGTCATCGATGAGAAGGTAGACTTTCTTATGGCTGCTCGAAGTGGTCACGCTCAGTGCTTCATTCTCTAACGAGTATCTATACTCTCACTCCAGTGTCTCTATACCCTAGACTCAAGACTCATCTACTATAAAGAAGTGATTGTACATCAATTTTTTGGATCAATCATTCATCCTCATGATGATCCTACGATCAGGAGCATTTTATGAGTTAATAAATAAAAATTTATGTCTTAAATTTTCAACTCTTGAAAATATGAATTATCATTACCATTAACTCAAGGGATGTATCATAGACACTAAATACATATTTATGATAGAAAATAACTTATTTTATTATTTATAGTCAAAATTATAATTTTGCTCCTAGAAGTGTATTACAAGTGTCAGCCAATTCTAGCTTCTAGGGCACACATATCTAACAAGAGGATCTACAAGATTTTGATAAAAGAAAGACCAAAAAAGATCAGTACTGAGGATTGAAAAGAGTTGGAGAAAATTACTTTTAGCATAATTCGGATGTGCTTAGCCAATCAGATTTTGCCCGAGGTTTGTATGGAGACTACGGCAAAGGGGCTCTAGGAAAGACTGGAGAACACATACATGGAGAAGAACATGATGAACAAGCTGTGGTTGAAGAAACAACTGTATAGTCTGAGGATACCTGAAGGCAGAGATCTTATTGCACATATTCAAAGGTTCAATCAGGTGTGTTCTGAGGTGATGAGTTTGGATGTTAAAATCGACGAGGAGGATCGGGCATTGTTGCTATTATGTTCTCTCCCAGGTTCGTATGATGGTCTCATAACAACTCTAGTTTATGAGAAGGAGATCCTAAACTATGAAGCGGTTGTTGGTGTGCTTAGATCAAATGAGCAAAGGAAGAAGATCTGCAAGGGACACCCTAAGTCTGAGATCTTGACTGTAAGCAAAAGACAGGAAAGATCAAATGAGAAGACAAGAGTGAAATCCAAGGATAGATTAAAGTCTCACGATTAGAGAAAGATGACATTGAAATGTTATAAATATCATCAGCCTAGATACCTGAGGAGAGATTGTCCCCTTTTGAGATCAGAAAAAGGGAAGGCCAATAAGGGAGATGATACAGCTTCTGTGAGCAGTGGAGAAGATTTGCTAGTTGTATCAGATGGATCCACAGAGCGTGATACTATATGGATATTAGATTCAGCATGCTCGCACCACTATGCTTCTCATCGAAAGTGATTTGTTACCTACCAGAAGGTCGATGATGGAAGTATCAGCCTTGGAGATGATCACCCATGCAAAGTAGCTGGAATTGGCTCTATTAGGATGAGGATGTATGATGGGATTATCCATACATTATCAAATATTAGGCATGTAAAGAATTTGATTTCTTTGGGCTACTTGGAGGAGCAGGGTTATGCTTTTAGTAGCCAGGCTGGGAGTGGATGTCTGAAAATTTTCAAGAGAGCTTTGGTGGTGATGAGAGGTAGAAGACTGAGCAACAATCTTTATAGAATAGAAGGCTTAGTTGTAAATAATAGTGCAGAGGTGCTAGCAGTGGTATAGGAGGAGCAAATTTTATATCGACTGTGAAACTATCGGATGGATCATATTAGTGACCATGGGCTCACAGAACTAAGTAGAAGAGATATGATCCCAACCCTGAAGAAGGAGGGCATAGATCTTTGTGAGCCGTGTATCTTTGGCAAATAGCATAGGATGAAGTTTGCCAGAAGTACCAAGCACAGCGAGGGAGTGCTGGATTTAGTGCACTCGGATGTGTGGAGACCAGCTCCTATATCAGCTAGAGGTGGGGCAAAATACTTTGTTACTTTCATTGATGATTTCTCAAGGAAGGTATGGGTTTATCTGATCAGAGAAAAATTAGTGGTGTTTGCCCCGTTCAGAGTCTGGAGAGCTAAAGTAGAAAAGGAGTCAGAAAGATAGATAAAGTGTCTAAGGTCGAACAATGGAGGGGAGTATACTAGCCGAGAGTTTAGGAGGTACTGTGAGGAAAATGGCATCAAACGCCATTACACGGTGAGGATGTCTCCCCAGTAGAATGGTGTCACGGAGAGGATGAATCGAATACTGATCGAGAAGGCATAGAGTTTGAGGCTGCAGACATCACTCCCAAAGTCCTTTTTGGGTGATGCTCTAACTTTTTCTTATTTTCTTGTGAATAGATCCCCTCATTATAAGCTAAATGGAGGCATTCCAGAAGAGGTCTGAAGTAAAAAGAAGGTAGAGCTTGACCATCTAAAAGTCTTCGGTTGCACAGCCTATGTACATGTGGAGGCAATCGAGAGGAGCAAATTGGATCCAAAATCTTAAAAGATGACATTCATAGGATATCCACAAGGAGTCAAGGGGTACCTGCTATAGGACTCTCAAACACAGAAGTCAGTGAACAGCAGAGATGTTATCTTTGATGAGAAGAGCATCTTGAGGAGGGTTGGGATAGATGGAACTGAAGAAACAAAGGTGAACAGTGGTGCCCAGTCAGAGAATGATGACATGCAGGTTACATCCACTTATAGGAGTGTTCCTGTTGAGGTGGAGCTAGGTAGAAAAATATTATCTCAAATTGAAAATCAGCATGGAGGATCAGCAGTTCAGATCGATGTGTAGGAGCAGCCACAGATATCAGGTAGAGATGTGCCAGTAGGAGTGGCTTTGCACAAGCCCCAACATACTGTTAGAAGACCGATCAGATATGGCATTGATGAGGTTATCTCCTATGTACTCATCAATGCTAATGGAGATCCAAAGAATTATTTAGAGGCCATGGAGAGTGAGGATCATGATTCATGGATGCAGGCCATGATGGATGAGATGGAATCACTTGAGAAGAATCAGACATGGTAGCTGGTGGATCTTCCAAAGGGTGCTCGACCTATTGGCTCAAAGTGGGTGTTCACAAAGAAAGAAGCACCTTCAGAACAAGATGGAGTTAGATTCAAAGCAAGGCTGGTAGCAAAAGGATACTCACAAAGGAAAGGGATTGACTACATAAAAATTTTCTCTCTTATAGTGTGTCATACATCTATTCAAGTTTTACTGTCACTGGTGGCACAGCATAACATGAAATTAGAATAGATGGACGTGAAGATGGTCTTCCTCATGGGACTTTGGAGGAAAGAATCTACATGAAGCAGCCAGTGATGGGTTTGGTGAATAGGGCGGAAGCTTGGATTTCAAAGAAAAAATAAGAAATCAAATAAACCAAACCCGAACCCTTGGACCACCTCATTAGCAATTAAATCATATAACATGCAATTGTCACATAAGAGAAAGTATTAGAACATACCTCTTATCGCTAAACCCTAAATTGACCCTGATCGTCGGTAGCGGTCCGTTAGGGTTTCCACCAGGTGCCCACGTGTTCATCCTCCAACGTTGATTCACACAGAGACTTGATCAAGACATCAGCACCTTTGATTTATATAATTAGAGTTCTAATAATAAGAACTTTAATTAAAAGGGCTAGACCTTCTTTAGCCTTTATGTCACCTTCCTTGCCTCTCCTTATCTATCTTTCTTTTTCTTTTGTCTTCTTAATTTTTCTTTCTAATCTCTTTAGTCTTAAGATGACTACTTATCTTTATAATGACAAGGTCTAGACAAGAGAAAGAAAGAAAGAAAATTGGACAAAAAGAAACCCTTGTAAGAAAGAAAGATAATTTTCTACTCTACCAGACTCTTGGTGTGCACCCTTATTTACAATGTACGTAGGGGTGCCAACAAAAAATCTCACACCCTTTCCTCATCAAATTCTCACACCCCATCAGCCAATCTCACACCTCTCTAAATTTTGTGCCTTTTAAAATTACGCAGACTTAGTCCAAGAGGTGCCTTAAAATAGAAGGACTCCTCGGACTAATTCTACGTAGTTTTTCTATGAAGAGTTGCAATGCATAAATATATAGTGCCATAATTCAAAGGTTTGGATCAAATTAGATGGAATCTAATGGCCCTAAAAGGGACACCCATTATCAAGAAGGCATGGAGATGTACTTTGAATAGTCAAAGTCCCAAGAGGAGTAAAGAAGAAGTGGGCGGCAAGGAGTCCAAAGCGGTCAGGACTCATGGGCGACAAAACATCTTGGGCGAAAAGAAAAAAAAAGAATTTCATCTATAGAAGGACTCTTCTGCACCCCATATCTGATGTCCAGGCCAATATAAAAGTTTATATGACATAACAATATTGAAAAAGTCAAAGAAGGTAGGCGCCAACTTATTTCATACGCCAAAGAGTCCTTTGCGCATGAAAAACTTTCCACACATAAGAGAGAGACTCTCTGGCATATGGGATGTAGGTATGTGGCACCCAATTTGAAGCCCAATCAATCTAGGTTAATCCAACTCAAGACCAAATCGTATTTGGCTCAAATCGGATCTTAATTACCCCAAATCGAAAGCTGATTCGAATCCAATTTGAAACTAAGTGCTTGGGTTTGCAACATGTGGTAGCATGTTCATCTTGCAAACATGGTCTAATCTAATTAGACCCTTAATCAATTCTCTTTATGTGTGACCCATTGGGTTTCACATCTAACCAGCAATGAGTCTGGGTGTGATTTGACCTAATTTGGTTAGAACTCAACCAAACCGATTTAGGTCAAAACCAGCAAACCCAATTTGACTTAATTTAGAATACTTTCTAATTTAATAATTAAATTAAAAATTTTAATTTAATCAAACCCACAAGATATGATTGACTTCTAGCAACGTATCATAACTATCCAAAAGATATGAAATTTTGATGGAAATACCAAAGATACCCTTCAGTGAAAATTACCATGCAACTAGATCCTTCGATCTTCCTGCATCTTGAATATGACTCTGAATATGAAAATATGTCAACCCCAATATCATATTCATTTCTCTTTCTATCTAATGATGATGATTCATTTAATTAAATATTAGAAACCATTTCTAATTTTTCATCATGCTTTGATCAAAGTCTTCCTGAATCATCATTTGTTTGAAGCAAGTAGGATGCAATTTCCTCTTACCAGGAGAGATCGATTCCATGTTAACCTACTCACAACCTTCATATATATAATCTACCATATCCAGATCATCCCGTACATAACTGAGTCATGAATGAGTATGAACCAAAATATGGATTTATATATATAAGATTCTATGGTAGTTTCAGGTCAAAGGATTACATGCACAAATTCCACTATGAGAACCATCTATTGACATGTAGATAAGACTCCATTAGATATTCTCAATTTGGATCAATTCAGTGAACTCATTCTCTAATCAGCACCCACATTCTTATATTAGTGTCATACATAAGTTATTGTGAGATCAATCACCCTCTCAATCGAGCATACAAAGAATGTGCTAGTCTTATCGAAAAACATTGATCCCTAACTCAATATCCCATTGACTAGAAATATTTAAATTAGGGTTTTAAAATTTTTAGTTCTCACTAGTATGATCTCATCATAATCCTAAAATCATAGCCCTAATTTATAGGGTTCATCATAATCTTAAATAAATAATAAGACACTGCATATAATGAAATAAATACCTTTATTTATTAAAAATGTCATTACATGAGTCTGGAAGATAAAGAACATCCCAAAAATAAATTGGCTTGAGGATATATTCCTTTCAGCCAGATGGTTTCATGAAGATGGGATAGGAAGAAAAGGTGTGTTTACTCAAAAAGTCTTTATATGGCTTGAAATAATCCCCTCGTTAGTGGTATCGAAGGTTTGATAGCTTTGTCTTGAGCCTGGGTTTCAATAGATGTGAACATAATTGTTGTATCTACGTCAAGGATGTAGATAAGGAGGATGCTCTATACCTATTATTGTATATAGATGATATGCTCATAGTCAGTAGAAGCATGGATGCTGTGAAAAGGTTAAAAAGGGTATTATCATCTAAATTTGAGATGAAAGATTTGGGTCCAACCGAGAAAATCCTTGGAATGAAGATTTGCAGAGATAGGTGCAAAGAAGTGCTCCATTTGTCATAAGAAAAGTATGTCCAGAAGGTTCTGAAGAGATTTGGGATGGAGAAGGCTAAACTTGTAGAGACGCCATTGCCGAGCCATATGTCTCTCTCCAAGTTACAGTGCCCCCAATTAGAAGAGGAGCGAGAGTACATGAAACGAGTCTCTTATGCAAATGCTGTAGGTAGTATGATGTACACTGTAGTGTGCTATAGACTAGATATAGCGCATGCTGTGAGCATGGTTAGTAGATACATGGCTAACCCTGGGAAGGAACATTAGAAAGCATTGAAATGGATATTGAGATATCTGCATGAAATAAGAGATTATGGTTTGGTGTTTGGTGGGCAGCCGGGAGGATTTGGAGAATAATTTGTGAAGATGTGTGAAGATTCAGGTCCTTTGGAAGGATTTGTTGATGCAAATTATGCTAGTGATCTTGATATAAGGAGGTCTACTACTAAATACCTCTTCTACGAATGTGGTGGATTGGTATCTTAGAGATCAACCCTTCAGCCAATCATGGCCTTGTCTACCAAAAAGACTGAGTACAATGGGATAACAGAGGCTGCAAAGGAAGCCCTTTGGCTTAGGAGGCTAATTGTTGAGTTAGGGGTGGAGCAGAGCAAGGTTACACTATTCAGTGATAGTCAGAGTGCTCTATTATTGGCACAAAATCCAGTTTATCATGCACGCACAAAGCATATAGGCATGAGGTACCACAAGATCAGAAAGCTGACAGAGGAAGGTGAAGTAAAACTGATGAAGATCCATACCAAGGAGAATCAGTCTGATGCACTTACGAAGGTACTCCTCAGAGATAGCTTTCAGAGATGTGTGGCATGGATGGATCTGTTGAGAAGAGATGAGTTCACAAGGACTTGAAAGCACCAAGGTGAAAAATGTGAGCTCAAAAGTGGCACTCCCGAGTCTTGAAAATATGAGAAGATAGGTCATGGAAAGACATGAGCGAGCCGAAAGAAGAATCAGTCTTAATAGTAAAGTTCAGAAACTAGGCTGGCTCACTTTGAGACTGAGCCGACTCAGTTGGGAACTGGGTCGGCTCAGTTCAGAATTGGGTCGGCTAGGTTTCAGAGAAAAATTCAGATAGAGAGTAGCATTTTTGGACTATTGGCATGGTACACAATTGGGTCGGCTCAGTATCGGACTGAGCCGACCTAGTCATAGGTTGGCCGACTCAATTTTTATGGATTATTATTTTATGTATGTAGGTTGTTTGGGTTTGGAAAGCTTTTCTATGAGCTTGGGCTTGACTCTTTATAAAGTATATACACTGAAAATAGATCAAGGTTGTAAGTGTGCTGAAATATACTGAATAAAAGTTTTTTTCTCCCAGAAATCTCTTCTTCTCTTCTTCTCTATTTCTTGATTTATTTGATCATGCTTCTACAGAGATCTCTAAGAAGTACTATCTTGATTGCTTGGCTAATCACCGACAGCCATGTCGATCCATATGGGAAAAGTGCATATTTCCAACATTTTTTGGTTAGGCTAATGGCTATGTATAAATACCTAAGTTGTATCAGGGTTTCAGAATGCTGTGGAATATAGACCTTTTCTCCCTCAACTCTCTTCTTCTCTTCTCTCTAGAGTTGCCGCCCTAGGGTTCTTAAAGAAGATCTAGAGAAGGAGGGTGTCCCCCTCAAGCCCAAGGAGGGAGGCACCCCATCATAGATCTAGGTGGAGGATTGGTAGTTTGCTACCCATAGAGAATGTCATAGGTTCCTTCAGGTCCATGCTAAAGATTAGGAGCTTCCGCAACATGGTATCGGGGCTTGTGATGCCTAGGATGATTGGCATTCGAGCGATATCATGGAACATCAATTGGTATCAGAGCGAGGTGATGCCAGTTGATGCGCTTAAATCTGGTATCTGATGGTGCATGAAAGGAAAGAAAAAGTCGTACAAGGTAAAATCAGAAATCTGCACAAGAATTCCATGGTATGTCTCAAATCTATCATTATTATTATTGTGGTTTGGCCAACCGAGAGTAGCGGATTGAAGGTGAAGGTTGAGAGGATTAATGTGAAGAAATTTTCTTGGGGGTGGAGGATTGGGTGCATGATTTGCTAATCAATCTTAGTGGAAAGACCGGGGGTGATGATGGTTAATCTCTTCTTC